>UCOJ01001976.1:0-17492 GCA_900474305.1 Cecidostiba fungosa
GATATATATATATATATATATATATATATATATTTTTTGTTTTTTTTTTTTTTAATGTGTTCAAATGTATATAATCTAAATAACTAAATGTCGATATTCTCCATGAATAGCCAAAAAGATGATTAGTAAGGTAGCAGAGTCAGCAGAATCTACCACTGAAGAAAAAGTGCGACAAGAAGCCGCAAATCGTCGCAAGAGTCGTTGGGACGTGGAAAGTCAGTCAAAAGAGTTCGAGAACGCGCCGCCGGTCATGTGGGAGGTCGAAAGCAACATTTGGCCAGGCAGTAAACTCGGTTCACTGGATATAATCAAAACCGAGGAGACGACGTTTAACAGTCCGCTGTTAGAGGCAGTTAGCGCGAGAGTCAAAGATGAGGTTGTTAAAGTCAACTCATCCTCGTCACTGCGCTACACACCGCCGAAGGATGATGATATCGTAGACTCACCTGAGACTTTGAGGAGGAAGATGGAAGAGATCGCTGCATTGGAGAGAGCGTTAAATGCTGATTCTAATATTATGAAGAATTTGAATAAGCTGAAGTCTTTTGAAGTAAAAGATACGCTAGATTTGGAACCGCCAAAAGAAACGGAAATTGTAAGTATCACAAAATAACATTTAATATTTATGCAAAATATAATGTGATTGCTAATTGTATTAACTGGTGATTGTTCAGGCTGCTGCGAAGGAACGGAAAACGGAAGCTTACCTTAAGGCTAAAGAAGAGGCCAACCTATCTCTGTCGAAATCCAAAGACGCAGCATCATCCTCGAAGAGAGTCAAAGAAGAAAAGAAGCCAGACCCACTGGCTAGCTGGGAGAGCAGCAAGCAGCCGCAGATAGAGGAAGCGTCGGAATTTGGTATACCTCCTCTTGCGGAAATCGATTCTAAAATCGAGGCATCAGGTAGCTCTTATAGAGACATATTCCTTGATATCGAGAGTATCAATTTTGAAAACAATATTCTGAACAAATTTAACAATAAAGAATTAGTCGAACCGGTCGCCACTGTTGAAGAGAAGTCCAAGGTGACGCTTAAGCTAGTACCAAAACAGGTGCTAACGCGCCAAGTCAATACCGTCGCGCCAACGAACACAAGTTCACCTGAGGGCTTCAAGAAGAAAATCTGCGACATAGACGAATTGCCTAAACCTGCGGTTATAGATGTGCCGAAGACCGAGGATGTACAGCCGAGGACTGTGAGTTCGAAGTCGCCTACACCATCGAACGTTAAAAGGAAAAGTCCGAGTCGAAAAGATCGTGAGAGCGGAAAGCGAAGGAGTGTCGAGAAAGACAGCAAGGAAAAGAAGGAATACCAAAGTAAAGGTTCGAAAAGAAGTCCGATCAGCAACTGGGATACTAAGGAAGCCGTCAAGAGTGGAATCACTAGTCGAACTATCAGTCCGAGTATGAGTAGAAGCAGAAGTAGGAGTCCTAGAAGAAGGGACGATCGGTCTAAAGTGCCACATGGTAAGAGAGACAAACGAAGTCCTGCCAAGAGCTCTGCTTATAGAGGTAATGATTGATTTATCTAATTTGTATGATTGTTAAGCAATTTTAAGTTTGTAACTAATTTATCACCTTGCTGCTTAGATAATTCAAAGAAAACTCCTCAATCGTCTAAGAGTGATCGTAGCAAGAGAAGGTACGATGATAATTTTGAACAGGATAAAACCCGTGACAAACCTTATGACCCTATGGAGATTCTTCGAGAAAGAAATTACGAGGGCGACAAGGGTCGAGGTAACAGGTAAGCCATAATTATTTCAATCTTAAATATTATTAAATATAACGTTTTCGTACAAACAGTAAGTAAAATTTATTTCTTCAAATACGTAGGTCGCGAATTGACGAAGACGCACCTAAATCTTGGCGACACTCGGACCATCCGGATGATAAGTTGCCCGTAAATCCTTACCCTAATGAGTATAGCTACGAGAATAAGGGACGAGGATGGGATGATGCTTCCGACAGGGATTCTAAAATCCATCCACGTCCAGGTTCAAGTGTCAGACCTAGAAGCAGAGAAAGGTCTAGTAAATCATATGACAGAAGGGATAGAAGGGATAGTCGCTCGCCAGATTCGTTAAGCGGAAGTACACCTCTGTCACGTCGTGATAAACTGCCTCCACTAAGAAAGTCACCCCTACGCTTTTCGAGACGTTCACCACCGCCAAGATCGAGACTTCGCTCACGTTCGCGGTCCAGATCGTGGTCGAGGTCACTGATGAGGTCCAGGTCGAGGTCACGATCGAGGAGTCGATCTAACTCAAGGTCGAGATTCAGGAATCACGAGTTAAAGCCTTTGGACAAATCTCGTCGATCCAGGTAATTTCATTTTCAATTTTTACATTATCGAAGTTGACTTACCCATTTCAAATAATTAACTCATTGACTACAATGGTCTTTTGCTTACAGATCTTTCTCTCCAGTTCGGAATCGCTACCCCATCGACGAGAAAGATCGTCTAGAAGAAGAAATCCGTCGTATCGGGGAGGGAATTAATCGACCTGCACCCGTCCTTCCTTTACCTCGGCCGGTTGAGCCTTCCTCCGCACCCTGTGTAACTCCTGTAAGGTCAGCAGTCGACAGGTCACGGCGTATGGACACTATCATCCAGTTGACAGGCGAGTCTCAAGACGATATGCTGTTGCCACCACCACCGATTAATCGTGTTCCAGCTCCTGCACCGGAAGTCAATGAGCCTCAGTCGAGGTATCGGTATCCTAATGAGAATGAAAACGAGCCAGAATACAACACGTTTTATCAAGGCAGGAATCTGACGTATCCGAAAATTGCCGATGAATCCACCGATTCACCTAAAAGATTGTCCCTCGATGACAGGTGAGTTACGAAAATACGGATAAATCATTGCGATTCGATATTTTATTTTGTACTGTAACTTTTACGTGTTTGCAGGCTTGAGTTAGAATTAGGAATTAAGAAGCAAACGCCTTCTGAACCTCCTGTATCTACGACGTTCAATTCTCCCGGATTCATACCAAATGCTTCCGGTTATCCACACTTACCACCGGGCCAACATCATGGGCATTTCGTTAGGCAAACGCCAACAGTTTTACAGGTAATGACTATCATACATTTTCTTAGGTTTATTTTAGATACTTTTAAAATATGAAAATCATAATTGCGAATAGAGAGCACTTTGATGGGATATAAAATATAATATTGATCATATCTAATTTTGAGTAAACACATCAAAGCATTTTGCAAGTCAAGACATCACATTCATAGTGCTCGAATCGTCTATCTCTATCCCAAAAAAACTACCATTCGTCAACATCTGAATAGCCCAAACGATACTTTATTCCAGGTGGGCAATGTGCTGCAGGTTGTTCCAACAGAGTACCCACCGCGTCCATCACCACCTGCAACTCCGGCCAGCCAGATAGTGCGAATCGGTAACGTGCTACAGGTCGTACCGACAACGACGATAGAATGGGCAGCAACTCCAACTCAACAGCAGCAGCAGCCTACCGTTACAGCTCCTCCACCGGTTGTACGTTATACGCCTTCAGTGCCACCCCCGCAGCCGAACGCATCTCCCGCTCTTTTGGCTGGAGCTTCGCCTCTACCAGGTGCGGTGGTTCAGATGCCTCCAATTGTGAAGCCTATTGTACCTATTACTGTGCCGCCGCCGCAGATTGCTGTAGCTAGTCCAATAATTACAGCACCTGCGCCCAAACCCAAACCACCTCCACCCGGTGAGTCATACGTTTTAGGACTTTCTTTAATCATACTTTTTTGTAATATCTGAACAACATTAACATTTAAAGTATATCCAATAGTCAATGATAAATAATAAATTTGTGATCATTATCAATAGAACCCATCATACAACCAGTCTATAACTACGAAGCGATTCTCGAAGCCCGGCGAGTCGAGAAAGAAGAACGTAAGCGTCAGCGCGATATGAAACGCAAAGAAAAAGAACGTCGAAGGTTCGAGCGAGCTAAGCGTCGTACCGAGAAGATCCTCGGCAAAAGCAAGGTGACCACAGATAGCTCAAGTTCTTCTGGCATAAGCGCCAATATCTTCGGTAAACCTGGCGACATCCTCGCGAAACTCACCGCTAAAGGTGAGAACGACACAAACGAGGATAATGAAACAGAGGAATCCAAGAGTCCTGTAACACCTACGCCCAGCGAGGAAGCAGAAGCAGAGGCCGCGATTGCGGAAGATGAGGAAGAAGATGACGGAGATGAGGAAGATGATGAAGAGGAAGAGCCTGAACAAGAACAAGAGCAAGAACAGGAAGAACAGGAAGATGAAGAGGAAAATGAAGAGTTCGATGCAGACGAGGAAAACGAAGAAGAAAGCAAAGCGTTGGTTGTTAAGCAAGAAGAGGTCAGTCTTGCTGTGATTCCGCCGCCGCCTGCCAAGGGTATACTTATTTTGCCAGGCTTTGGGTGAGTTGTTTTTTAATTTATATTAAAAATTCTATTTCTTTGTATTATATTCTAAGTATACATTATCAATAAACTTTTTTCGTGTTTAGAAATCTATCCATGACGAACGGAATACTAAGTGATTTGGAAAAATTAGAGGCTGAAACAAGAGAGGGTGAAGAGCTAAAAGCTTCGATGGAAAAAGAGGAAGAAACTAAACTCTCGACATCGATGGCACTGAAACTTTTCGAAAAAATAAGGTTGAAAAAATCCGTACAATTTGCTGATGGAATAAAGCCAGGAGAGGGAACGAGTCCTAGTGGTGGTGAAGGCGATATGCCATCTCCTCCGCCACCATCATCGAATCTTCCGCCAGATTTAACGCTTGATATCTCCAAGAAATTACGCGCTAGAAAGATGAGAAAGAAGCAAAAGCGTACTAAGCCACCAAAGACAAAGAAGAAGGTTAAGGTAAGAAAATTATCACACACCAATAAAAATATATTAGTAATAGAGATTCGAGAATTCATAATAACTAAATTTTCTTTATAATTTGAACAGGTAAAGATCATTAAATTAAAGAAGCCAAAGGTCGCTCCTCTTCCTGCATCAATACTTGACGACTCTGATGAAATGGAGGACCGCTCGCCTCCACCACCACCTCCTGGCTCGCCACCACCTCCGCATCTATGGCCAAGCTATCTGTCAACATTCGGCCCAGCAACAGCAGCAAACAACACAACCGCGACAGTGGCGTCTACGGCCGTCGTTAGCTCAACTTCCTCGGTTAGCGTTTCGTCGCTGCCGCCAGCTCAGGCGCCCCCAACGCCACTGCCGTTACTTGTGCCGCCTCCGCCACTCAACTATTCTATTCAACCCTGTAGCAAAGCTTAGGTTTATCTTAAGTTTGATTTTTTGCATACTGCTATGATTTGTAGGAACGTTGAAAAATTATACAATACTCTTTTGTTGTAGCTTTCACTACATTTTTAGTTGATCAATAGCTGTTGATAAGTGAAGCGGCTGGTAAAATGGCTTACCACTCTCTTCACTTGTCAACATAACGTTGCTTCGAAAGTTAAAACATAATATTTGTAAAGAGTTTTGGAGTGTTACAATAATTTTTCAATATATCTGAATGTTATTATTATTTTTATTATTATTTATCGCGCTTGCTACTAGGTAAGTGACGCGGAGTACGCGGAGAAAATGATTTTCACGGAGATGAAACTTATAGATAAATGTGCATGAAATGTTTGAGTGGTCACACTAATACCTAAGTACTTGTGAGATTATATTAAATAAGGCCAATCGGTTGAATTTAGAGAAATTGGCTTTTGTATAAAATACAAAAATAATTTTTGGTGAAAATAACTTCTATCGAACAATTAATTATGATGATATACGTGCATTTTTTTTATCAAAAGACTTACGTATAGCTTAAAAAAATTCTATAAAAAGTTTATTGAAAATTTGTCGCAAAATATGTGGTGTGTGAATTTTTGTTCACATAATTCTTAACAAGTTTTCAAACAAAATTGATGTTGCTGCATTAATAAGTGTGATAGGTTTTCTTCTATTATGCACATGCAATTTACTGGAATTAAAGGTTTTCAACATATTTTCTCCATGTACGCAGTGTGACAGTTCTCGACAACAGCGTAGGAGAACGTTAAAAATCATACCGTAATTAGTATGATTTAGAATATATACGAGTGATTTCTTGTAAATAGGCCTCCTTTTATAGAGTGAAACAGTAGTATTATTCTCAAACGAGATAAAATACGCAAAATTAAATAGGTTGAGTGAACTATTTCTATGACCTGTAGTCTTATTATGCCAAACAACATTTCTTAATGAAAGAATGTAGTAAGGCTTGAAAGATAGGCTTTACTTACCATGTAATACATCAATACGTCTTGTATTTTGTTTGTTGCTATTGTTAATTCTTTATCGGTCATTTGATTTCTCATACATTAGATAGATTTCATAACAAAATTGTAACTGCTTTATAACGGCAAAGAACGGAGCAGCATAATTTTTATGCGAAGGAAAATAATGAACCGTGTAAATATAGAAAAATAAAGTCGTCTTTGACTTTTTGTTTATAAACATTTTTTAAGCTTTGTAAATTATTGATCCTTACCTAGACGTTAACAGTGTATGCAATGATTAAACTTTTTTTTTTATAAATAGATTGTAGAGATCGATGCAATCAATGTACAGAACTTTGCATTGAAAGCAAGAAAAGCCGAACTAGAATTATATTTTAACTAGCTGTATTACATGTAAATATTAGTGTTTTAAATTGTTAATAATAATGTCTTCTTCTGCTGAATCCCTGTTAAAAGTTTAACAGTTTTGCGCATCCTATCCATTAATTAGTAGCATATAAGAAAAAACACTAGTTTGGTATTTTATATAGTAAATATTTATGAAGCATTTTATCCTCGTATATCTGCCTATACATAAACCTGCAAATTTGTAATTTATCAACTAATATTAAAAGCTAATTTAGTCATAGTTTGTAATCGAACTTATTTTCTTTGAAAACAAAAAGCTAGCTGCAATTTACAATAAATCATAAATCATCATATAATAATGAAGATCAATTTTCTGTGCCTTTGATAAGAAGTTTCACTAGACATAATACATATATTAACAATATTATCTTACCAATAAAGTCAATTTAAAAGAACGAACTGTTTTCTTTCTTATTTCTTGTCAGTTTCGCATTAAATTTATATAAGAAATTAATTTATACAATACAATGTTAGAAATGTATGGCTTTAATACGCTTGGAAGCGAAATCCATCTATGAATAGCCAAGTCTTTCTATAAATAGAATTGTTTCTCTACTTGTGACAACATCGCTGTTTTCAACCGTTATTGAACAATTAAAGTTCGTTACCGTTTTGTTTCATATTATATAGTTATGTAAAATCCGTAAAATGTAATTATTATCGACGAGATTTTAGTGACTATGTGCGTGATCACTAACTGATTGCAGATGGAGATTGGAGATGATACAAATTTACATTGTGCGTTAAACCAGATAGTCTAATCAGCAAAATCTTGAAATTCTTGTCGCGTGATCAAGCGCATTCGATTTATTAATCGAATGTAGCTCAATGTTTATCTCAAACTTAATTAATATTGTCAGCGTACTTTCCCCCCTTATGGTTTATTCCTCTTGATTAATATGCGGTAAAATAGCTAGATATTATAGTTCATTATATCTGACATTGAGTAAACAGCTCGAAAATAATCTCCAAACTGCATCGATCAATAAATCCAAGAGATATAACGTTCAACGGCTATATACGATATCTCGTAAAAAAGAGGTAAATAACGAGCTGTAACAGTAACCAAATTAAAAAAAAGAGCGACAGAGTAACTCAATTAAAACAGCCGCTATAATTCAGTGACATCACTCGCGAGAGCATATAAAATTGAGATAAGCTGAGACTCGCGCAAGCGAATAATAAAAGCGGCACTTCAGCGCCGACTATACTATCGCACCTATCGGGCAATCCGTCGCGAGACACGGGGTCGAACAGCTGTGCGCTGTATCAGTGGCATTTAAAAGAGTCTGGAGCAACATTGTTGTGATAATGAAGGTCGCAGTTTTGGGCGGAGGTTGCGTTGGTCTGACGACAGCTGTACATTTGCAGGAGGAACTGCGCAATAGCGCGAAGATCGACGTAATAGCCGAGAACTTTGAGCAGACCACCAGTCATGTGGCGGCCGGTATATTCCGAATAGGGGCCAATTACACCGCTCCCACAGAGGCGATAGCTAGGTAATTTGCAATTGTTTGTTATTTACTCTCTTGTGTGAAATGAAAATTTTCCGCACAGATGTATAGAGGCTTGTTTTATCTGCTTTTCTTTGGGAATATTTTTGTATCTGCAATGATACTGATACTACTGTGTTTCAATATATGAGTTTAGATTAGATCACGGCATTCGCCGAGATAACGCAGAGCATCGTTATAATTGTTTACAAGCGTTCAAGAATATAGTTTTTAACTTTATTTGTTCAGTAAGTTATACCAATAAATGATATACCGAATAGTATTATAGTCTTTGATTTATATAATCGTTGTACAAATATTATGGGTGTTGTTATTATATTATAAATTATTAAATCGCAATTGATGTATAATGTTACAGAAAATGGGTGTCAGATTCGTACGAATACTACGATGCGATCAACCGCTCGCCCGATGCTGCATTAGCCGGTGTCACCAACCTCTCTGGCTACTTGTATTCGAACAATGCACCTGAAAAGGTTTGCATCGATTTTTATTCACATATTTTATTTTCTTGTTAATGATTATCAATTTGCCAATTTTGATTTCTAGAATCCCTACATGGAACAGCTGGTTCCAATTTACAGAAGTTGTACTGAGGAAGAACTGCAACTTGTTGGAGGCGGATGGAAATACGGAACTTTTGTGTCAACTTTGCTGACCCAGCCCAGCTTTTATCTGCCTTGGGCACAGAAGAGGTGTGCGAACAATATTTTAAGTCAGGTGCAAAATAAAAAAATTAAAAATGCGCGTGATTTTATGTAGGTTGGTTGCAGACGGTGTAAATCTAGTAACGCGACATGTTGAATCTCTAAAAGAACTCGCCAAGGACTACGACATCATCATGAACTGTACAGGACTCGGTGCAAAGAAGCTTTGCCAAGACAAGCACATGGTTCCCATAGGTGGTCAGGTTATTAAAGTAAGCAGTGAATTTTACATCAACGTTCTTAGGCGCGAGACAGATAATACTAACAGAAAATTAAACGCTTTAGGTCAAAGCACCTTGGATTAAGACATTCTTCTATGGTGATCTGAATACCTACATTATTCCTGGAACCGACGGACTGATTACGTTAGGAGGTAACCGAGAGTATGGATCTTACAATCTCAATATCTGCAGACATCAAACTGCTGCGATACGCGAACGCTGTGAGAAGTTGGTTCCATCTTTAAAGAAAGCTAACACAGTGACGAACAAGATAGGACTCAGACCTCACAGAGAAGGAGGCCCTAGAGTAGCTACAGAGAGGATTCAGGATGGAATTTACAGTGCTATGGTAAATTTCAAAATGATTCTAAGTATATCATCACCTCGGTACAATAACGTAAAAACTCAAGATCAAAATCTCTGTGATCACAAGCTAATAACAATGCAAAATTTAATTTTGTTACACTATTGTACTGGAGGTACGATCAAAGCGCATTCATGGTGTACAAAATAATCACTTTAATCTTTTCTTTTGTAAAAAAAAGGTTATTCACAATTATGGACATAGCGGCTACGGTATATGTACAGCACCTGGCACTTCAAAATACGCTGTTGAATTGGCTAAAGATGCTCACAGATCATCAGCAAAATTATGAGTGCAGTATTTTCAATGTGATTTTCTTCAACTCTTATTTACAGTTTTGTATAAACTAAGTCTACGATAATAATAAAAAAAAACTAATGGTTAATTTAAGACATAAATTACAAAATTTACAGTTTAGAAATTAATCATAAATTTTTCACTTTCGTAAGAAGTGAAAACAAAAACGAATCCTAAAAAAATTCGCTTTATTTCGATTTTTACTTCACATTCAAAATAAATCACTTAATGCAGCTAATACTGCTCAACGACGGCTTTCACGTTCTTGATGTTGTTTATACACAGCAAGTACGATTTCAATTTAATTTTTTAAATAAAACTATTGTAGGTCACGGTTTGTCTTACGTCTTTGCACTAAACTGTTGCACGTATAATTGTACCGCAAAATCGATGAACATAAAGTACGAATAATTGAAGACATCCTAGTAGAGCCAAGGAACTTGTATGTTGTATATACAAGCTGTCAGGAATGGTTGAAACAATAAATAAATGAAAAAGTTTCTTAAACGACCGAGGTGTGGCTGCATCATTTCTTGCCAGACTTCGCGTTCTTTCGAGGCGGCGCACCCCATTTCAGAGCTGTACTGTCTACTGTGAGTCTTGGCCTCTTGTACTGGCTACTTTTAATGTGTTCCTCTACCAACTTAGGTGTGACGCATATAACGTGTTGACCTTTCCAATACTTCACCATGTTCATACTTTGCAAAGTTGAAATTATGTCGGTTTGCGATATACTAGTCATTTGACTATAAACAGAGAAAGATGTTGCGTTATTTAAAATATCAACTGATTGAATCTGTAGCTGAAACATCAGAATGCTAAATTTATGCCTTACCTTAAATCTTTAATACTTAGTGTACCCCTAAAATCCCTAAGGATTTCTAAAAGTATCCAGCTCCAGTAACTTCGATAAGACAACTTCCCTAAATCACTTAACGGTTTTTCTGGACTTCCGACCGTTTGTTCAATCCTACTGAGCTCATAACTGAAGGCTATTAGAAGTTTGCCATATCCCTGTCTTTGAAATGGAGGTAGTGTTAAGATACATGCAACATTGTTACCATCGGGCGATTCTTTTTCCTGCAATATTTACATAATTGGTAATTCAATGAAATCAATAAAACTGCTATAATATGCGATCGTCATAATTTATTTACCTTTGAAAAGTAACCGACAAGATGGGCTCCATGTTTGTCAACTTCACATAAAATATAGAACAAAAAAGGTTCAACATCAAAGTATAGCGTTTTGTGATCCAAAAATAATTTTGCGAGAAGACAAAGATTCTGGCAGTAAATTTTATGTTCTTTGCCATCAACCTCCCAAATACTAAGCGTTCCTTTTCGGTAAATTTCTTTTCCAAGAGGTTGTCTATGGGTGCATTCACTCTGAAAATAATATGTAAGTTTATACAATATATAACTGTGATATCAATTTCTATGTAAGCATCATAAGGAAGTGTTATTTACCATGTGATATCTGTATGTTTTCTCTAATCTCATATATTTAAGGCAGTATTCGCAGATCCAAAGTTTTGGTTGCTTTCCATATTCTTCTGGATAAGGGCTGAAGTACCAAGTATCTATTTCATACTTTCCTGAAGTAGAAATATTTGGTTAACATTAGTGCTTTAGAAATATATTTGTATTTACCTATTATTACTATTTACCTATTTGTATCCTGTCGATATATTTTACTTTTGTAATGGCTTCATGCTCTTTTTCTAATGCAGCAGTAGTTGGGTCCATTTCAGCATACGTCTTTATTAATTAGAATAAAACAAAAAAAAAATAATAATTTTTTTACGAATTCCAAAAGAAAAAGATTATAATTAACATAATTAAATATACCTTTTGTACATGATTAATCTCATCATGCCGTCTCTTCTGATTTCTGGTGATCTTTCTATCTGATGAATCAGCTAACAGATCGATAGTCCGATTCCTGTCGCCGTTCTTCCAACTACGATCAGTCATATCGAACCTGCTAGACATGATTCTATCTCTGGGTACCCACTCATCCAATCTTCTGTTGTAGCCTTCGTAGTGAACGTAATATTCATAATGATTTTCAATTTCATTAAATCGACTTTGGATAATCTCGGCAGGATCTAAAAAAATAACAGAGAAGTAAAAATAAGGATCTTAAATGCAATAGAAATCCAACTGATACAAATTAAAATTAAAACAACTCTTCCAGTCATTTTAGGTCCTATAATTATTTATAGTAAGAACATAAGGAATACTTGTAACAGTTTATTTGAAGAAGTTAATACTCTTATACTGATACTCTAAAACTAATATACCACAATGAAATGTAATTAACATTATAAAACATAGTCAGTGATACATTAAAAGATTCATTTAACTATAAGGCTGTGCATTTAATGCTTCAGGAGAAACAAGGTCACATGAAACATTATATGCACTTCTGTGTGCATATGCAAAAGAATAATGTATCACCTGTCATACATAACAAACCTTGAATACCTTCTCAACATTGTTAGACAAATATATGAAACTTTAGTCAACAAAAGCCCTAAACCACTATAACTACAACTTGTTAAACTGTATACAAAATCCCCAAAACAATCCTCATCCCCAACTCCCACATCTGAATCTCTTTTAAAATCCAAATTCCAAATTGCCCCACGGACGACAGTAGCAGAGCAGACTATACGGCAATAAATAGACCGTTCAAGCTTCTTTTATGGCGAGTCGAGTAAAAACGCATCAGCACGGAACCCACGAACTGCAGCGAAACACCTCGAAGATCGCCGAGCATTATAAAAACCGTCCTCGTCGCTGGCATATACACAAGTTCACGAATATATAAAGCCGCGCGACAAGTGGAGGGGAGTAGTCGACAAAAAAGTCTCTCATGCGGTAAGTACAGTCTAGGCGCAGATATATCACACACAGCAATATGATGCTCCAAACGCTCCCCCTCTGCTGCGTTTTGCGTCTAACACGTGGTATAAACATCTCGATTATTCGTCGACCTAAAACGCGCTATTTAGATAAGATTGAAAAAGACAATCGCCGAGAGTGACCGCAGCACGGTGACAGTCCCGTGCTCCGAAAAATTTGCTCCGATCGGTCGATGAGCCAACGCGAGGTACACATTGCCTCAGCTTCGTGTCACTGTACTTATATGCGTATTATATATAATAAATACACCCACGATCAAAACACCGTCGCTCACGAAATACCCTAACCGTCATTCCCATCTTGCAAATAATACACATGAATAATCAGTGTAATCAGACTCACGCCAAGAGTCATCGGATCTGCGCACGAGGTAGTGTTCGCCGATGTCTAGCGGTATTTCCTCGAGGCTGTCGGCGTCGTCGCCCGAGCCCTTGCCTCCGCCGTTCGAGTGCATCGTCGTCGTCGTCGTCGGCGCGTTGTTGGCAGTCGTCCCGGTAGTGGCGCCGCTGTTGTCTTGCTTGACGCCGCTGCTACTACTGTTGGCCTGCTGCGGCGAGGTAGGTTGGCTGCTCGGTGGATCCTTGCCCCGGAGATGGTGGTGATGGTGATGAGGCTCGGGATGCTCCGCCATTTCCCGCACACGCGTGCGCCCGGGGGACCTGAGCTTCGAACACTCTCTTGAGCTTGTGTTGTATACGTGCGTGTGGCAGTATACGGAGTTAGTATTATATTTGCGCGAGACGCCGTCTGGCGCGGCCGAGATTCGCGAGTAGACTGACGAGCCGGCGTGAATATCTCTCGGTCGGTATTTATTCGCGACGCTGCGTTCCCGCCATATTTTCGCGAGAAACGCTGTGCTTCGTGTAATAGCCGTTAGGTGGCCGACTCGAGCTGTTTATTTGGGAAGGTACAGGTCGCTGGAAAAGTTAATAGGGCTGCACACAGCGAGACGAGTCGCGCAGTAAAGACTAATAGTGATACTATACTTATTGTGCTATCAGTGCGTCGCGAGTTGGACTGATCGACGATGATTTACGGAGCGGCAAGTCGTGCCAGAGGACTGAAGGAGTCGAGGATTTGACGGGAACGTCGTTCGGCGAGTGGCAGCAAGTATCGCAGATTTTACAAGGTGAGTGACTGAGCCATGGTATATAGTTTTTTTTGAGGTTAGACTGGTCTACTCTTCTCTTGCGAGATGACTTTTTCTCGGAGGGATCCGTCAAGGTTAACCGAGAGACACCGAGTGTCGCGAGCTTGTAACAGTTCCAGGAAAGTCTCGAGATTTCTCCAAGCCAAGACGGAATATCCGTCGAGTCGAGGGACGATAGTTTTTCGACTGACGTCTCTTTGTTTATGTCCTGGACGGACCTAACCTACATTTCTCGAGTCTAGCTGTCAAACTGCACGTAACTCAGTGTGATTTTTTTCCTCTAATCTATAACGATTAACTAAATGTCTCGGCGAACGCGTGGAAAAGTTGCTCCAGGAGTTCTCGGAAAAGATCGCGCCTTCGGTAAGCTATTTATAGCCGCGCATGACTAATGATATTATACAGCGAGTGATGTAGGCTGGAAATGCGGTTCGATTTGATCGTATCTCATATATACTGTGCGACCTTGAATCGATGAGCGATGGCAGGCGGGGATAATTTGTACGAGAGTCGCGTGCATAAATTGCTATGGAAAAAAAGAGGCGAGCCAGGGAAACCGGTTTATTAGCGCGTTGTTCTCCGGCGAGACTCAAGACCTTCGATAGCTCAGTTGGTAGAGCGGTGGACTGTAGTTGGTTATACGTCAGAAATCCATAGGTCGCTGGTTCAAATCCGGCTCGAAGGAATAATTTTTTTTTTCTTCTTTTTTTTATACTTGGCTCGTGACTCTGTTTTATAAGATAAAATTGCTATTTCGTAAAATGGATTTGTGTTGGTTGTTTTTTTTTAATTGTGAAGCAGTATTGGTGATGTGAGGTGGGGTAATGCTGAAGCTTAACTGTTATGAAAGACTGTCTTTTTTTAAATTAATTACAGGTGTATTGTATTGTATAGTCACGTAAAGCAATGTTTATACCCAACTATTTATTAATTTGATACGAAAGCAAACTATGTATCTTATTATGAACTAAATTTTAATCTTTAGCAACGATGTCTTATAAAACCATGGCTATTCAAAGTTTGGTTGAATTTTTTGGTATGAAAATTGCCTGAATTTGAAAGAAAATTATGTAAATCTTTTATAAGTTTATTTCAGTTTTTTTTTTGTTCGTAAATGGGCTTGATTAACATTTGTATTATTTAAGTATATTATGTGGTACGCAGTCTTTTTTCCTCTGCTTAATATCACTCATTTCTTCTTATATAGATAAAGTTTCACACAAACAATAATATATTTACTTTATTTTAAATGCTTCTAAAAGGTCCTCAAAGAAACATTATTTTTGTTTATTAAAATAAAAACCACGTTACAACGTAAAATGTAAATAGACTCTGTCTGCACATTCTAAATTTTATAACCTCAACAGTATACACAATCAAATCGATAATGCAATATATCGATATCGACCAAATTCTCAACTATATTTATATACATATATAAATCCCTCTTTTCCAACAATCGCAGTTAGTGCGTATAATTAATCCCACAGCAAACTTTATTTCTCCGCCTTCCCACTATATATACATATACTAAAACCCACACCATCAACGGCATCACGACCCAATAAAAACAGTATCACCAGCTAGCCAACAATAAACCAGTCGTCGCTTATCTCTCCCTCGAGTCGCCGTCGCGGGCTTTCGCGCGCGCGCCTTATCATCGGAAGCTGCGCGCGCTCGTCATTATCAGCCGCCGCCGCCGTCGTACACACAAGCATTGCGCACAAAAAGAAACTCGTTCGCGTGCCTCGCAACTGAATCCGTTCGCGCCCACAAAAAAGCCTCTCGTTTTCGTATACCACAAGCATCAAGTTATAATCGTCCAGCACGCCATGATATATAAATAGTCGACTCTACTCGCATTTGAATTTCAAAAGCTCGATCTTTTTTTGCATACGCGAAACAATTCCTGTGCGCAGCACATATGCGCGTAATTTTCGCGCCACCATAAAATACGAGGGGGGGGGGGACTCTCCTGCAAAAAGAGCGGAATAAACGCAGCCGAAACGCTCGATTACGTTTTCACGAGCAGAGGCCATTTGTCCCGTTTAGCGAGCAACGCGCCTGCATATATATGTGAGAGTTGGTTTCATTTCCGCGTTCGCGGGGAGAGAGAGGGGAGAATAGTCTTTCGTGCTTTATAGAGCGAGGTGATTTGACACAGAAACGGACACGAGAGATATATAGAGAATTTGCGACAAAAGGGGGCTATATATACATGATACACTTATATATGTATCTGCGTGCGTGATTTGGCGGGCAACGTTGCGTGATTTGGTTTCGCAAAAATCGTGCTCGGGGCTTTCTCTTTGCGGCGATTGATGCAGTTGTGGGCTTTGTGTCACGTTGATGGGAAGATTTGCGCTTAGAGTCAATTGCTGCGCTCCGCATCACTGTGGGTTGTGCGATAGCACGTTTCTAGGAATACAGAATTGCTGCGATGTTATTTCTGGTCATTTAGGATATTGCGCATTGTTTGCTTCATTCGTACTGATGCTATTTTAAATACTGGAGTGTCGTTTGAAAACTATATGGCTAAATATTGTTCATAGTATGAATTAGCTTGTGCTGTCGTCTTACAGTAATTAATATATTGTGCGGATCACTTGATTGTGTAGTCCACAGTAAATAAGGACAGACAATAGCCATTCAATTTGCGCAGATTGTTTGCATTATCCAAAATAAACGTTGTATTCGAGCTTGATAAAACAGCTCGCTGTATATATATATACGTGTACATACACTCGGCAATCCTTAATGAGATGAAAAAGAGAACATTACAGTGCGCTAACGAAGAGAGACAAAAACCAAAATTAAGGACGAGAAAAAAAAGAACGAGTCTCTCTCTCTTTCTGAATCAAAAAGTAGGATCCCGCCTCCAGAAAGACGAAAAAGAACGAGAGCACGACGCGCTAAAAGACGACCTAGACAGCTGTAAAAAAAAGGAAAAGTAGAAATAAGCAAGAGAGAGAGAGAGAGAGAGAGAGAGAGAGAGAAAGACAGTAACGCAGTACAGAGAACCGTAGCAGCTATAGCGCACAGTGGAATCGCGTGTGCGGTTCGCCGTGTTTTTTTCCCTCTGCTTCTCCGTTCTTTTTTGCGCTCTCGCGTGGCTCATCTCGTCCCTCTTTTGTATCGCCTTTTGATTTCGCGGGAGCTTTGTTCGCCGGCGACCGGTGAGAGAGAGAAAGAGATACCGAGTCATTGTTTGAACGGGATTTTGCCGTGCAATTGGAAATGCGGACGTTGAATAATTGATCGGGTTTGCTCGAAGCCTCTTCTTTGATCGTTACGTGTACTACAGGCTGTTTGCTCTAGTGTGCGGTGACATTCCTATAGCTGCTGGTCTCGGCTAATTGTACTTTTTGAGACTGATTTGATATTTCGTGGGAAAGTCGCGCTGCGATATGACCATTATTTCCACACGCAAAATATAGGTACCTATATAGATTTTTTTAAATTGAATATCTTTCCTGCTCATATACGATTTTTTTTGGCGATCTTAAGGGGAAATCGGAGCTATAGCTTCGCAAATCCGCCACGGGGTATTTAGTATTTCAAATGCCAAAAAAAAAAAACTAAAAGTCGGATTGACATTTTCTT
>UCOJ01001977.1:0-17393 GCA_900474305.1 Cecidostiba fungosa
GCGTGGGCCAGAACCCGCATTGTCCAGTACCCGCACAGCCTATCTACTACATTAAAATTTTAAACTAATTAATTCTACTTATTAAAATTTAAATTTCACCGAATAGAGTAGACGTTTGAAGAATTATATTCTACTTTAATTAAATTGCACGCTTCAATATAAAATTAAATTCAAGAAATTAAATAAATTAAATAAATTTAACAAATTAAATAAATAGTTAGTAACTTTAAGATTTTAAATTAATTAATTAATTGTACTTATGACAATTTAAATTTCACTAAATAGACTGGACGTTTGAAGAAGTAAAATCTACTTTAATTAAATTGCACACTTCAATAAAATTAAATTCAAGAAATTCAATCAATTAAAGGAATTTAATAACTTTAATAATTTTAATCAATTAAAGGAATTTAATAAGTTTAATAAATTTAATAAATTAAATAAGTTTAATAAATTTAGACAAATTAAATAAATTTAATACATTTAATAGATTTAATATGTTAAACAAATTTAACAAATTAAATAAATTTAATTATTTACATAAATTTAGTATATTTAATAAAAAAATTAATTAAATAAACGAATTAATCTAGAAGTTAAAGTTAAGTTAAATAAGTATCACAGCCCAAAAAAACTAAAATTCACGTCTTAAATTTAACAAGATATATTACAATTATTATTAATATTAGTATTATTATTAAGACAGACTGGTACAAATCACAACACTTATTTATTTCCAATATTAATTTACATTTAATAACACACACACACACACTCGTAATACAAAACTAATACTAAAAACAATATCGCAAATCAAATCAGTAGAGCAACCCTTTTTAACCAGAATCCTGCATCCTGCTGCTTCTGAGCTCGTGACCTTGCTTGCGTTGATGATAGGACTTTCCAGCTTCTGGTAGATTATTGACGTTGATTATCGATGTTGGTTATTAATGTTGGCCCGTGCAACTCGCAGTTATCAGTAACAAACAACTGCGGCGCTCTTCGTGAAATTTCGATGAAATTTCTTCCCTTTGAGCGAGATTTTTCTCTACACTTTCAAACTAACACTTTCATAATGCACCAATCACTAATACTAATACAAAACACACTTATTACAATGCTCGAAATCGATAAATATTACACTGAAAGGATATACTTCCGTACTCGCGGGAGAAAAATCCAGAACTGCAGTGACAGCGCGAACGACGTCGTCTGCTATGTACGTTTTTCGCGCTCACGCTTATTTTAATTATCGCAATCGCTCGCTTTCCTCCGATGTGCCGGGACCTTTTTTTCGTCATTAAAAATGCGGTGCGTGGGGTAGGTGGGTTTTAGCATTTTGATTTTAGATTTTGTGCTCGCTTTTTCTCGCCTTGCTCTGATGTACCGAGTTTTTTTTTTTCGTCATTAAAAATGCGGTGCGTGGGGTAGTTGGGTTTTAGCATTTTGGTTTTATATTTTGTGCTCACTTTCTCTCGCCTTCCTCCTATGTACCGAGTATTTATTTTCTCTCTTAAAAAGTTGCGGTGCTTGGGGTTAAGCATTTTTGTTTTAGATGCAATCGTCGCTTTCGCTCATCTCTCTTATAAATAAACAGAAAAAAAATTTTTTCTGGGGCGAGATTAGAACCTTAGCCTCTGTAATATCGGCTCTCAGAGTGTCCCGCTTCCCAGCAGCCAAGCGGGCATCTGCGCACGCGCGGGATCCCGGGACGATATAGATTCACTGTTTTCACTGCAATTATATCTGAATTCTTGAAATTGTCTTTATATGAAATATTATAATCAGATGTGTAGTCTACTACGAGTCATACTCTTTCAACCAATATGTGAGAACTCTTTCACTTTCATGTTATATTCTGGCAAACTATGTACTTATTTAAGTTACGTAATGTGGGTCCACAACTCTGAAAGGTATAAAGAATTTTAAAATTATAATTAAAAAATTAACTGTTAGTAATAGTTGTTAGTACTGTCACCTTCACTTGGTTGGTTTACATCGCTTTAAGATTATATTGTATTTGGAGCCATAGTACTAATAGAATTCACAACAGCTGTAGTGAAATTAGATAGAAATTAGATAGAGCTGTCTATCGCCTAATGATTGTACAATCGAAGGTGTTCGTAGGTCACTAACACGAGATTGTTTCTTACCCTTGGTAGCGTTGGATTTGTTGGATTCCGTTGACTGACTGAGGTTAACAGAGCTAGGGGAGTTTAGTGAGTCAACGTCCAGGCCATTTGTTTGTAATTACAAAAGTGCTCCTTGATTTCTTTATCGAGTTCCATATCCTCCTGCTGCAAATTGAGTAATATAAATAAATCATGAGCTGAACGTGACAGCCATACGCAGTAGTATTAAAATTTTAATTAAACTTACCACTTGACGACTCTGTTAATTGAGATTACTAGGTAACAAAGAAAGTTTTGCACTAATTTCACTCTGGTGGACGGTTCATTGTTCATTGTTATCTTATTTTATGGTAACCAACGACTGAACCTTTTTGTTGGGTGACTCAACAGCTTTAGATAATCGACTCAATAATCTCATTCTCTTACTAGTGGACTACTCGAGTTCGCCTTTATTTTAAATATTATAATTAGATTCGAATGCTAGCCTACTGTTGCAACCAATATGCAGGACCTTTCACTTCCATGTTATTCTTATCCTTATTCTGGCCAACTTTGTGCTTAAGGATTTGTTCACCTAATGCGGGTCTTCAACTGTGAAAACAAAGACAATTAATATAAAATTATAATTAAATTAACTATTTATAGAATTTATTTGTACTCTCACCTTCAGTTGGTTGGTTCACATAGCTTGGAGATTTTATCGTGTTTTGAGCCATAGTACTAACAGAATTCACAACAGCTGTACTGAAATTAGAAACTCGACAAATTAGATAACTAGATAATACATCTTTTTTCCATTTAAAACTCCATTTAATGTCAACTAAGCTTGTGCTTGGTTTATTACTGTTTTCATTTCGAGGCAAGAGCAAGCGACTATCAATTCTGCTGGATAAGGTAGGTTAGTTTTCTTGGAATAGTTAACCACCAATGGATTGTTCATATGTTCTATTCCAAGTAATAAAATACAAGCCTCTTATTTTCTTAAATCTTTCTCAGTTTGCTGTGCAGAGATATTAAAAGAGAGAGATATCAACTTTGTTCTTATTGGATATCTCGTGTTTCTTTACTGGACTGGTGGGTGCTGCGCTTTCTGCTTCAATAGAATTATCAAATATCTTTCTCCGTATTACTATTCACTAATTGATGGCTTTCTTATAATTAAATTAACTATTTATACTGTTTATTTGTACTCTCACCTTCAGTTGGTTGGGTCACATGGCTTGGAGATTTTATCGTGTTTTGAGCCATAGTACTAATAGAATTCACAACAGCTGTACTGCAATTAGAAACTCGCCAAATTAGATAACAAGCTGATACATCTTTTTTCCCATTAGAAACTTCATTTAGCGTCATCTAAGCTTGTTCTTGGTTTATCACTGTTTTCTTTTAGAGGCAAGAGCAAGCGATTATCAATTCTGCTGGATAAGTCAGTTGTCTTGAAACAGTAAACCACCAATGGATCATTCATAGGTTCTATTCCAGACAATAAAACACAAGCCTCTTGTTTGCTTACATTGGATATCATCGGATACTGCAGATGATTTTATGATTTTCTTAGGGATGAGTTGCTTCTTCAAGCTAGAAAATATTTAACCTATAATAATAGATATCGATGATTTGTAATATGAGAATTAAAATTAGTGTAAGCACAAAAGTTGACAGAAGACATACCTCTCTCTAACCATACTCTATCCTGGTCTGAGCTCTCTCACAGCAGAAGCTCGTACGCTCGGTCGCTGACATGTATAAGCTACTTATGCAAATCACAGACGAAGAGCAAATAATTAGTGAACAGCACGATGGGGCTACACAGCTATAGGTAGTTGGTAGCAGAGAGTAGAAGAGAGAAGTATAGGAAGAAGCTTAACAATACATAGGGACAGAGAGCTAGAACTTTATACTTATAGCAACGATAGCAACGATTAACGCACTTCTCATTAGACACTGACTGCGGTCGTCGTCCTCCTTTTCCTTGGCTATCGAGTCGTCTGCTGATTTCGCCCTCGCCGACACTCAATGCAATTTTCACAACCGAGCTCGCAACAAACACAAGCTTTATTAACCTATAATCGAACGTCGACACGAGCTTGAGCGAGCAGCACTGCAGCGTCTGCTACGCCGATAGACCGCGATCCACGTGATACCTAATGTGCGATCTATATACATGCGCCGCGAGGTGCCGGCGCCCTGCGGGCCCGGACGGTATTCATTCACTATTACCAACTTACAAGAAAATTCAAATGGTATAAAATTGATATAAAATTCAAATTAATTGTTTTGTAACGAATTGGCTTGCAGCTTCAGTATTTGACTGAGAAACGCGTCTAATATATAAAAAAGATACTTTCTTCTATAAACTAATAGCATTAGAGCTATGATTATTCTTTAGATTTACATAGATAAACTCACCAATTAGCGATTTTTTTCTCACTCAGCCAACACTAAATAATGTTTTTTAATATTTATTTTAACACAGACGCTATAGATTAATTTAAATTAAACTTCTATTTTAATTAAAACGGATTTGCGTTCTAGATACGTCTTCTCTGCGTGACAGCTTCAACAAGACAATTGCCGTTCATCAAAAAATCATTCTTTCTTTGCATTCTATCTACAGTTTCGTTGCCTGATGGCAGCAGCGTTTAACTCAACCGAATCTCTCAGGCTCGCTTTCGCTTTTCTGTTACTTGAGTATAGATAGTCACTCGTTGAGGGACTTAATGCTGGCGAAGTCGAGACTGTTGTTGTTCCTGTTATCGAGGCTGTGACGTAAGACCTTCTCTATAAAATATCGCGATGCTTGAGGATGTCGTCCTTGGCGAGGGGCGCGGTGTTAAATTCCTCTATTAGTAGCTATTGGTAGCCATAAAATCGGAAATATCTATACTATAAAAGAGTATACCATAAAACGTAAAAAACTACACTATAAAACTAAACTATAACTATACTATAAAACGTAAAAAACTATACTATAAAACTCTCTTCCCTGATATTTATCGTGTCTCGAGATATTTCACAAATAATATATCTGCAATTATATTAATCTTAGACATCTCGAAAGATTCCGTAAGAAGAATTTTAAAGATCTCGAATCGTCCGTACAAACCGACGAAGGTTCATAAACTACAGGCTTTGGACGGAGGAAGGCGCATAACGTATTGTGAATGGGGATTAGCACAATTAGCCAGAAATCCGCATTTCTTTAGAAGAGTCTGTTTTAGCGATGAGTCCACTTTCACTAACAATGGTCCTATTAATAAACAGACAACAAGAATGTGGGCCGAGCAAAATCCGCATTGGTTTATAGAAAACGATAGGCAACATAGGTAAATAAATGATTAAGTAAATAATATTATAAGAAAATAGTAATTTATGACACGCCGTGGCATAAACCTCGATTTATTCCACGCGCGTGCAAAAATGCACTCGCTAAATCTCGGTTTATACACGTTGTTTCATAAAAAATCGTACGATACTAGGGGGGTAAAGGGATTTCACCTCGTTTCGCTCGGGCGACAACGTCCCCACGAGGGTGAAACTACTTCACCGCACTAGTATCGTAATATACTATTTTTACAAATTTATTTAGGTAGAAGGTGCAAGTTTGGATGGGAGTCGTGGGAGATCGGATTATAGGCCCGATATTTTATGATGAAAATTTAAACGCAAGAAGGTACAGGCGTCTTTTGAGGCATGTAAATAATCGCTTAAATGAAAATCCAGTTCCCCGTCATTAAATGTGGTGGCAAATGGATGGAGCTCCCCCACACAATGCTGGCATAGTCAGCGACTATTTAGAAGAATTGTTTCCAGAACGTTGGATAGGGTTGAATTCCCCACATGTGAGGTTTCCGCCAAGATCTCCCGACCTGACCATCTTGGATTATTACCTTTTTGGTAACTTGAAAAGAATATGTTACCGGGAGGTAAGAAGTAAAGAAATTTAAAAAATGTGCATTAAACGCAGATTATAGTTTAATTGTTGATTTTATCAAGTACTCAATTTTTATTCTACTTTAAAAAAGTTATGGTAATCATTCTATTTATTCTATAATTAGCTGTTCATTTTCGCGCGCAATCTCTGCGTATGTTAAAATTTTTATTCTCAATAGATGAAATGGAAAAAATATAGAACGCGCGTAGCGCACCTACAGACGCTAGTTTGTACTAAGCATGTCACTTGCCACTATTAAATTTACGACCTTTTTATTTACTTTATAGCCTACTACAACATCTGAAAACATGAAGCAGCGCATAAGAAATGCATGTGCGTCGATTCGTCCGATGGAATTGCGAAGAGCACGTGAACAGTTGCGCAGAAGATTCCGTATGTGCATTGAAGCAGAAGGTGGCCATTTTCAGCATCGCATCAAGTACAGGAATGGGTGATTTCGGTAAAAATTATTAGCATTTTTTTCATTGCAAATTTGATCGATTTCGAAAAAATAATACATAATTTATTTTTAGTCTTTGCTGAGTAACTGCAGAAAAAGAGCTCTCCGATCGACGAAGCTTTACGTATAGCGGCGCATCAGCCTTCGGGACTATCCTGCGGCTGTGTGTGCTCCGTAAGATGTGTTGTTCGCACGTGTTTTAAATAATTAATGCGGATATAAATTAATTTTTGCCTTCTGACGGTTACCTGGGAATATGTATATTTTATTTATTCGAGCTGTGTGTGTATTAGATTTTTACAAAACTTGTGTAAAGAGTTAATTGTACAAACGAATCATTTGTTTATAAATAAACGCAGAATTTTACTCGAAAAAATCAGAAGTATTTATTCAAAATATCTTCACAGCAGAGTAGCACATTTCAGACTAAAGACTAGCACGTTTCATGAGACAAACTAATGTTATTCTTAGTAAAACTTATGATGATTTGATAATTTTTGTACTAGCTGGCTTTTTGCGTGAATATGCTACTGTGTGCCGCTCTGGTTTTTACAAATTTTATAAATTTACGAATAGGCGAAGACGCAAAATATCAAGTGTTTGCGTGAAATGTGCTAGTCTCTGCGGCTGTAAATGAAGTCTTCATTTGGAAGCGACGACATTAACTTTATAAAATACACGAATTTTTATACATACGGATACTTCACAATGCAGTCAATGTACAATTCTCAGACATCAAAGGAGCGCGGAGATGTGCAGTGCGTGTGTATTACTGTGATACGGAATGACACAACGATCACCAGTTGGGTCACCTCTCGACCTATTATTTGATTTATAGATTTAGCGAGGAGAGCATGACAAAATTGCTGGGCACGATAGGCATGGACGACCGCACGACGACCATCGATAGGAAGCGTGTAGTCTGTACGAAGACGCATTGCCGCGGTGAGACCACTAGCAGGAGTTCTTCAGTACCTCCCTCATGACCATCAACAGCATCATCATGTCTTCGATGAAGCGTATTAACACCGCAAGTATACGAGATGAAAGATCTCCTCGAGTACGCGAACGAGCACAAGGAAGAGCTGTGCAGCGCGACGCGTGCAGTCGAACAGGCCGAGCTGAACATCCGGTGGCTCAAACGTAATCACACGACCATTCACGACGGATTGAAAAAGAACGCCTCGTAAAATGTGTTCCGACGATTATATGATCGGTAACTCACGTAACCCGATTAGGGACAGGCTCGCTTCTTTGTATTATTTAATTGTTTTCAGGGCTTTCAAATCTGCAGCACCTAAAAGACTTAATCTTATTTAAATTAATTAGTATGTCAAGAGTATTTGAGAACACCGGATTGTCGTATACGCCCTTGCTAAGCTGAGATTTCCCAGTGTTTTCCTGGTCTACAAAAAAAGTGAGACGTATATACGCGTTCTGCTATTAGGCGTCTCAAGAACAATCCACACAGTGATTTTCCAGTTTCTTGATCTTGTCGACTCCGGCATCGAGGTGATCGAATATCTTTTCGACGATATACTGGGTAGTGTAAGCCTGGCTGGATTGTTCGTAGCTGAGGAAAGCCAGCTCGACTTCGAACAGCTTGGTGGGGAGCTCGAGGTCCAGATTAACATCGATTTCGAAACTTGGCCAGTTAATGAATTCTAAAACGAGATCCTGGGAGAGAGACAGAGAATTAAGCTTTTTCTAGTTATAACATGTTGGATAACCGAAATGTATTTTTATTCCATACCCGGTCAAAATAGACACTTTTTGTCCCTGAAGCATACATTTTTCCCGGAAACTCGTTTTGCGGTGCAAAAGTAAAATTTAATGGGCAAAAGTAAAATTAGCTGGACAAATTAAAAAATTTTCAACAAAATTTCAAGACAATTTTGAAGATTGTTTTGAAATTGCTTTTTAGGATCAAAAAGCGGCCTTTTGGTCGAGAGTGGAATAATGTATACTATTTTAGTTATGTGCGTTTTTCCTTCCGTTATTATCTATGCTCGTTAATTTCGCTTTTCTCTAAGTAGGATGTAATTGTTTTGCTTGTATATTATACAATTTTATTATATTTTAAACAAGTGCGCAACATATTTATTCTTTGTGTACACGCTCACCACTTAATTAAAAAAAATATTTCGATTTTTGACATTTTTTATACAGCTAACTTCGTGTGTAACTTTTATATCTCGATTCGTTTTCATAAACTAGTCACTTTTAATCTCTGAGTTTAAATACGGATGTGATATTCCTGACTTTAATATGCCACCAAAGTCGATCACATTTCGTTTATTGGATAATCCAGCCAAATACAGGAAGCTTGTGCATTCTTTATCAGGTGATGATATTTCTAACCATTTTTCGTCAGAAGTTTTACGAAGCATTTTTATAAAAGTTTTTGAGTACCATGCGTCTTGTGATGAAGTTTTTCAACTGAGAAACTTTATAGATTCTCGAAAAGATGTTATTCAGAAGCATATGAAGTGAGTATTCTAATTTGATGAGATTTTATTATGATTTTAAAATTTGAATCTAATTTTTTTTTTTTTTTTTTTTGTAGCATTTGTCGAGATATTTCTGATGGTATTATTTTATTGCAAGAGCAAGAAAACGAAATTAAACAAAAATTGAAACTATTTGATGTTGTAATAAATTTGAAAATTGAAACACCACACTTTGGAAAAGATTTAATTAGAAAATTAGCGCGTAAAGCATGGCAATCGGCAGTACCAAAAAATGGAATGTCTTTGGCCAAAAGTTTTTTATGGAATTACTATGAAGCTCAAAAAAAAACAGTCCTTTACCTATTCCTACCAAGTGCAAGGGATACAAGATTATTGTGGTAAGTTTATAAATACCAAAGTTTGATTATTGTTAATAAACCGAGTGTCTAGGGGTCAGCAGCGTCGACGGTAGAAAGCTTGACAGCTTCTTGTACCGTCGATGATCGACGGTAAACGATACAAAAAGCTCTTGCGTGCTTGGTAGACGCACGAGCTAGGCGAATTCTCGCTAATCGCCTGCGCCGCGGCCTGACATTTCACATCCCTCTTCGATTATCGCTGCCGTCCGCGTCGCCTTCATCGAGACTATTATCTCCCCGGATGTCGGCTCTCTTAGCTCCAATAAGTCAAAAAGCTCGATTTTTAAAAATTTGTTCTCTCTCTCTCTCTCTCTCTCTCTTCCGTGTGCACGAAAAACTCGCGTCTCTCCAGTGTTTTTGCATCGGTAATATATTTGATAGCGAGGCGCAGCCTTTTAAAGTCGTATCGCGTCCGTGTCCACGTTCGCCCTTCCTGCGAGAGTCTTCGAGTTTCTTTTTACGAGGCGCGCGCGCGTACTTATTATACGAGCGTAGGACGACGAAAAAGCATAGCAAACGTCGCGAGAGGAAAGAAAAAAAAGATGAAGAAGAAGAAGAAGAAAACGTTATGCGCGTTTTGATCTATTCTCGGACTGGCGAGTGTACATCTTTCTCCCGTTTGTTTAAACAGATTTATTAGGCGTGCGAATGGGTGCGCACACAGCGAGCGCTTCTCTCTCTCTCTCTCGCTCGTGCACATTGGACATTGCTCAGCGTTGTGTGCGCGAGGGATGCATTCTCCCGATTTCACTGGGCGTAGGTATATGTTTTCGCGAGGATCGTCGTTTCATATGGGGATGTGTGCCGGCTTTGTCACGAATGAGCTCATCACCTATACGCTCCGAAATCGCGGTGCACGACGCGTAACGCCGCAAAAACTGCGATGCCTTGGAGGGAGGCAAAAACTTGTTGGAGGAGATAAAAAAACGGCGTACGACAAACAGCATAGCTAATTAAACCGAATGAGATTTTGGCACCTTCGATCCCTCAACCGTCAACGGTGCTAAAATCTCATTCAAACAGTTCCATTTACAGTCTTTCGTCGTCCGTTTACCAAGCACGTGAGAGCATTTTTTTCCATTTACCGCGACCGTCGACGGTACAAAAAGCTGTCGAGCTTTTTACCGTTCACCGTCCACCGTCAACGCTGCTGACTCCTAGACACTGCTAGTACCAAATTATAGTTTCGTTTGACATAATTGTGCAATATTTTAGATTCTTATTTGTTATATTTCAGGATAATTTAGTTTATTTTGCGAATTGTGATTCACCTTCAAATCGTAAATTCCGAAGTATGTCTCTATCAGATAAAGCCAAATCTATGTTGAGTTGGATGAAATTTTCAACTAAAATGATTGATGACTTGATATTTACAAATATAATTTTAGAAATTGAAGATATTGAGAATATTTACTTATCAGATTCTTTCTTAGATAATGATGTAGATATTTCTATTTTGAAGAATTTTTTCAAAAAGGAAGCTTTCAAGAAATTTTTAGTATCTTTACAAAACAAGAAAAGCGTCAACACATTCACTTGTGGAGAATGTAGTAAAAACGTTTTAGAATATTGTATTCAGTGTGATGCATGCTTAATCTGGTTCCATTATGAGTGTGTAGGCATTGATACTTCTAAAGATGAATCGTTTTGGTCTGAAAGGGATTGGTACTGCTTTAAATGCATACCCGCAAACGTATAATGCAAGGAATGTTTGATACAATGGTAGTTATATTTTAATTGATTTATTATTAACTTTATAAACAATAAAACTGATCAGAATTTCAAAAAACTTTCCTTGTCATTTAACTCAGGCGGTTAAGGAGAGGCCGGATCTAAAGCTTCGCGACGCTGCCACGGGATACTTAGTATTTCCAATACAAACAAAACAAAAAAATAAATAAGTCTGATTGACTTGTAGTTTTGCTAAAATGATTCTTTTAACTTGAAATTAACTAACTTAAAAACTAACTTTTAACTTTTAACTTTTTTTTCTTTTAATTATTCTTTTAACTTTTCTTTTCTTTAACGAAGCGAGAGCTGTAGAGAACATCCTATCTCGTCAGAGCGTTCGAAAACGTCCTATCTCGCCAGATATTTCATCAAAAACGTTCTCTCTCACAAACGACCTATGAAAGCAAAGTGTAAAAATATCCTTACTTAAACACGTTTTGTTTTTTTACTAACGTTATTCCGGCAGTCTTGTAAGATTTTAAAAACCCTGCAGGACTGCCGAAACAAAATTAATGAAAAACAAAATGTGTTTGAATAAGGAAGTTTTTAAGCCTTGCTGTGATAGGTTATTTTTGAGATAGGACGTTCTTGAAGTCTCTGGTAAGATAGCACGTTCTTGAAATCTCTGGTGAGATAGGACGTTTTCGAACGCTCTCGCGAGATATGACATTCTCGAACGCTCTGACAATACAGGACTTTCTTGCACTCAGGCGTCGAAATGCGGCTGCTATACGCGGCGCGTGAGTTGCGATTTCTGTGAGTGATCCAAGTCTCCTTATTTTCGTAAACTTTACTTTCTCGACGATTAATAAATATTTCGAGTACTTCTCGACGGTCGAAAAATACTCGCGAGTGCTTTTCGATGATAGACAAATAGTCGGAGTATTTCTCAACGATCTACAGATATGTGCAAGTGCTTTTTGACCTGATCATGTCGAGCTTGAGCTTGGTGCACCTGGAGATAAGCTGCGGCTCTCGTACGACGGAACCGGGCTATTGCTGCTATACTCCACAAAATATACACGAAAGCTAGCATCCCGCACAAAATAAACGACAAGCTGTATACATACACACACATACACCCACAATTGAGCTGTGAGCTAGTGAGTGTCTGCACTACCAAATAGACAATTCGTCAAGTGGCTCTCTCTCTCTCTCGCTCTCACTCGTTCCTTTTCTCCTCTTACCCCTTCGCATATACATATATAATGTAAACTGAAGCTTTTAGCAATTATCGATCGTTACTATATTGTCCGCTTGCAATGTGAATGTTGTGTTCGATATATTTTGAATGAAGGTGGCTGCAGCAGTGCGAACGCAGCTGTGGAGCTTACGACCTATTATCTGATCGGCGCTGCATTTGAAAAACAAATGCAAGCGTGCAAGGATTTTGAGGAAGCGAGTCGAGTTTGTTTCGGGGAAGAGCTTCTTCTGCAATCTGCTGCGACCATCCTGATTACTCAGACGACCAGACGTGCTCTTACTGATTTCTTCTGTTACGGCATAATGTCAACTTTCTTTGGAGGTAAGTGTATCTAATGTCATTCATAGTTTTTATCCTTAATTATTTTATTATATTTTCTCCGCATAATACAACATAACCATAACTGTAATTCGCGTAATCTGACGTAACCATAAGTGTAACTAAAGAAGTTACATCTATTTTAAAAATACGGCTTTTATTGCTTTTGCATAAAAATTAATTGTAATTAAGCTTAATTTAACGATTGCGTTTTCGTCGACGCAGATTACCGTTTGCCGTTCCCCGACATAAGAAGGGAGGACATGGAGATGCGAGACTTGATGAACATCGTCCCGAATGAGATGCTCAGAATCACCAAAGCCTTGGTGAAAACGCAAGATATCTACGTCAGACGGTTAGTAACAGACGCAATGAGAGCGTCCATATACGCGGAGATTGCAGCCATTATCAACACCAGACACCATCGAGGGTTTAATTCGCCTGTATCAAGTAAATATTTTTACGTATCTTTTGCTTATAAACGAATCATGCGGCACTCCGGGCACTAAGGCAGTCAGGGGGGGGCTCCACTTTCATGAATTTAAAGATCTAAGTATATTCTCTTTTTATAAAAGAGAATAGAGAAAATTGAAGTCGGCTAAAACGATATTTGATTCGTTATCTTTAAAATTGCTTTTAATTTAAAAATTGTAACCTTAAAATTAAACGCGCGCGGAGTAAACCTTATGTATTAAAATGAGTCATCTACGAATTAAAGACTAGACTGCGTATGCGATATCAATAAATAAAAGCCAATTAAGAGATCTATTCTAATTTATATTCTATTGTTTTTACAGCTGCAGATGTTGAAATAATTTGGAGTTACGTGCGAGAACAATATTGGCGGATTCAAAAGTATTTGCACCGTGGATATCTCACAATCGCAAAGCTTGATTCCATCCACTGGGCGATCTTTAAGGACCTTGACCAGATGCCTTACATTATTTAAAATAATGAGCCTTATTAATATCTTGTTTCATGCCTTTTAATGTTCTTGCTATGCGCCATTGCTAAAAAAATCGGGGTATGTAACAATATAATGTAATGAATAAACGCTATATCTCATATGTTAGAGATTTCAAATTTATAAGATTCCGCATGACACTCGATTAATTATTAATTGGCCGCGTCAAAACTTGCGACTTTTAGCCACTTTTTTCCTCTCTCTCTCTTTCTCTCTCTATGTCTCTCTTTCTCTTGCATAAATGCTTACTATTATAATTATAATTTGTAATTTAGATTGATACGTTATGCCGTTCGCGCAGTTGGCTCTTTTTATATTCTCACGCGCGCACGCGTGCTCGCGCTGTAGTGCTTTTATTGTTGTGTTGATCTCGTTGTTTTTTTTTTCTTTTGCTTCGCACGGTTTCTTTGGACTTTCACGCGCGTACGCACGCTGCTCGATTAAAGTGTATTTCTCCGGTCAGAAATCTTTTTCGGGATACTACACTATGATGCAGTACTGGGAACGTGTGTATGGATGTATTTATCACTTTGGGGACTCGTTGTTGCTTTTGTTAATTTTTAACCAAACTCACTGCGAGGAGATTGGACATTTCTTTTCAGAGCGCTCGATCTATAATCATTTTTTAATTTGCCCGTTTTACATCGCCAGCGCAGAGTTAATATATTACACATTGTAAATAGGTATCACTCTCGCGATCCATTGTCACTCCGTGTTCTCTTTATCGAGTAATAATGGATAGAACTTGTTTCGTAATGTCTTTTTCACTCGAAATACGCCGGCCGCTTAGATTCGATTAGATTAAAAAGATTAAAAAGATTAGTTCAAAGAGCATTGTACAGGCTCATCTTATTAGGCTATTCTACTGCTATCTTACATTTTTTTCTACGAAAAAAGCTCCAGAGACTCGCTGCGTGACGCCGCTCGAGAAACAAGCTCGTTTTTTCTCGAAAATACGAAAAAGCTCGGGCAAAGCGATTTTGGAGCAGAAACTGTTCAGCTTTAGCGCTATCTTATATTTCTTTCTATGGCAATCTGCATCAGAGGCTCACTGCTTGACGTCACTCAAATAGCAAGCTCGATTTATCACGAAAATTCTAAAAAGCTCAAGTGAAGAGATTTTTGAGTAGCTGATAAAAAGTGCTCCCGCTATGTTACATTATTTTTCGTATAGCAAATTGCACTAAAGGTTCGCTGCGCAACGCCGCTCGAAAGAAAAAATTTTTTTAATCATAAAAATACAAAAAAGCTCAGGCAAAGTGAAGCGCTGAGAGCCTTTGGTGCTTTTTAACATGGGAAAAAGCGTAAGATAGCAGAATAACTTTTCCGCAGCTGCTCCAAAATTACTTCGCTCGAACTTTTTCGAATTTTCGTGATCAAATGAGCTTATTTCTAGAGTAGGGTCAGGTAACGAGCCTCAGGTGCTTTTTGTCGTATAAAAAAAAAAAAATGTAAGCAGTAGAGCTTTTCCAAATTTTTGTGATGCTTTTTGACTTTCGGACCCCCTTAAGTTAGAACTACTTAAGGGGGCATACGTAGCTCTAGAAAATTAAAAACATTAGGAAGGCTCATATAATGTATGCAACGAGTACGATGTTATTTGAAAATTCGCGCGGTGGGCCGAGTCCACGGAGGAACGCCACAGAAAGGCCTCGACCAAAACACAATATTTTAATTTAGAACTGTGAAATTCGTAATAGAAAATCTATCAGACGGTCCGGAAAACAATCGCTTCTGCGCTAAAACCGCAGCACCGAAGATTTTAAAAATTTAATTTTTTTAATCTGTAAACAAATTTTCTGGGCTCGCAGAAAATTGCCTTCGAAAGACAAACAATTTTCCAGTTACGTAATCAATTAAGTCAGTTCTCTCGGAGTTGCACGATAAAAGTTGACACGCAAATTAAAATTTAACCTGTCAAAAAGCTTCAGTTTACCGAACTACCTTATTTTTGGAAAGGCAAGCTTACTTTGCTATAAAAAATCAATTAAGCACAAGAATAATCATCAGGGAGGTAAAATTGATACGCAAAATTAATTTTATTACTCTGTCAAAAAGCTTTAGTTTACCGAACGATATGAAGGCAAGCTAGTTTCGCGATAGAAAATCCATTAAGCACAAGAACTATCATTTTCGATGTGAATGCGTCCAAGCTTCACGACGATTCAAAACTACTTCGAGTTCTTCTCGAAGATACAAAAACACTCGGACTAATTCTCGATCATCGACAAATACTCTCGAGTATTTTTCGACTATCAAAAAATGATGCAAGCATTTTTGATTTGTAGAAAAATACGCAGAATGGTTCTCGACCATTGAGAACTACTCAAAGTATTTTTCGACCGTCGAGAAATACTCGAAGTATTTTTTAATCGTCATGTAAGAGCCGCAGCTTATCTCCAGGTACGTCAAGCTCAAGCTCGACATGACCTGTTGAAAAAGCACTTGCAAGTAAGTCTGTAGATCGAGTAATGAGAAATATTCCGAGTATTTATCGATCATCGAAAAGCACTGGCGAGTATTTTTCGACGATCGAAAAATACACGGAGTAATTATCAATGGTCGAGAACTACTCCGAGTATCCTTCGATCATCTAAATATACTGGCGAGTGCTTTCGATGATCGAAAAATACTCGGAAAATTTGTCATTACTCGATCTACTTGCAAGTGCTTTTTCATCAGATAATGTCGAGCTTATTGGTGATTGGCGCACCTAGACATAAGCTGCGGGTTACATATGATGTAACCGGACTGCTACTGCCGACCTCTCAGATCACTTAAAGCTTCAAAGTGACGAGAAAGCTATTCCTCCATAAGATAAGGCTTTTTAAAGATTTCTAGACGACAGGATACTTTAGCAGCAGTCGCGGAGCAGCCGGCGCTTTTTTCTCGCGCTCAGCTGCCTCTCAGGACCCCTGGAAAAGCTCCAAAAAGACGAGGAGGTTGTTCCTCTACAAGACAAGGTTTTTATGAGCTTTCCAGTCGACAGGTCCTTGCAGCAGCAGATTTGGAGCAGCCGGTGCCTTTTTCTTGCGCTAAACTACCTCTAAAAACTCCTGGAAAAGATCCATATCGACGACAAGGATTTTCCTCCATAAGATAAGGCTTTTTTGTGATTTCTAGTCAGTTCAAACCTCGAGCAAAGGTCTCGAAGCATGTGGCGCTTTTTTCTCGTACTCAGCTGCCTCTCAGGACCCCCGAAAAGCTTCAAAGTGACGAGAAGGCTTTTCCTCCATAAGATAAGATTTTTTAAAGATATCTAGTCGACAGGATACTTTAGCAGCAGTCTCGGAGCAGCCGGCGCTTTTTTCTCGCGCTCAGCTGCCTCTCAGGACCCCCTTAAAAAGCTCCAAAGCGACGTGGAGGCATTTCATTCAAAAGATAAGGCTTTTTTGAGCTTTCCAGACGACAGGACCTTGAGGCAGCAGTATCGCAGCAGCCGACGCTTTTTTCTCGCGCTAAACTACCTCTAAAAACTCCTGGAAAAGCTCCAGATTGACGAGAAGCCTTTTCCTCCAAGAAATATGCATTTTTTGCGACGACAAGTCAGCTAAAACCTCGACCAGCCGCCTCGAAGAAGCCAGCGCTTTTTTCTCGCACTCAGCTGCCTCTCAGGACCCGTCTCTCGTCACTTTGGAGCTTTTCCAGGGGTCCTAAGAGGCAGCTGAGTGCGAGAAAAAAGCGCCGGCTGCTCCGATACTGCTGCCTCCAGGTCCTGTCGACTGAAAAGCTCAAAAAAGCCTTATCTTATGAATGAAATGCCTCCACGTCGCTTTGGAGC
>UCOJ01001978.1:0-17346 GCA_900474305.1 Cecidostiba fungosa
TATTATATCATTATATAATATTTATTATCCTCTCTTAAAAAAGTGATGACCGGATGTTGTGAAGCCTATAAATGAAGTTAGCGCCGAACGTGAGTGGTCGACAGATGTATGGTCCGCTGATTTTAGTTTTTTAGATTCAAAAACCGTGTCTCTAAATTTGACTAATTACAAAAGATGTTGATTCCAGATTTTAAATAAAATTTTGTAGTTATTAGATAGATAATAAGTTTATTAGTTTACAATATTTATTTTTATAATAAACATTTAGTTTTAAAGTTTCTTTGTACTTCCGGCCGGATTTCAGTGTTCCGCAGTACATCAATTTTGGAGCCAGTTTCGTTGTTTAGTGCAGTCGCGGCAGTCGCGGTGTTCGTATAGGTCAGTACTCAGTAGGTATAACCTTGCTATAGGAGCTCACGAAGTCGAAGAAGACGGACACGCGGCACACATACACTCCCGTGGAGTCAATTTGTGCAAATTTTATAAAAATATACACGCCGTTTTTATCAATTAATTCTACTTTTAGTTGGTCTTACGGTCGGTATATAGTGCATAACCTTAGTGGCATCGTGGTAATTGCCGGCGACAAAGACGTGTGCTCGGACTTGTGCACGTGTTGCAATTTGCATCCAGCCTTATCGCTGCAATCTCTACAACGTAAGTATTTAAAATAGTTTTAATTACTTTAGAATATTTTAATAATTCATATCGTAATTGAATTTTTTTATATTTTCTGTATTTTTCGTTATTTTTTCTAATAGGTCCAATCTAACCTCTCGAGCACGTGTTTACCAACGCAATGGCTGAAGGAAATATTTTACCTTTTTCTCTGGATGAAGATTTCGATGAACTCACGGATAAAGATAAGACAGTGTAAGTTTTTATCAATTTTACGATTCGAAGTATCGTAAAATCGGGAAAATTGTTCATGCGGTACGTATTCTTTTACGGTCACACACCACGGCTTCGAGAACGCTATACTGCATAAATATGGGTTATATTATTTATTAATGTTTATTTTGGTTTTGGGGAATTTTAGAAAGATTACAGGACTTCAAAGAAGGTTTTTTCAGTGACAACAAATTAATTATATTGTTTTGTGTTTTTCAGGGAATTGGTAGGCTACATTTGCTCAATGGAGGCGCCAGCAGAGGTTGGCAAAGTGGTGAAGTACCAGCTACTCAAATTTTCTTTGAGTAACGCAGGCACAAAGAAGGTCCAATACCTTATATGGGGATCATCGCTGATAGAGCGTCATCAGCCTGATCTTCTTATGAATAGGGTATGTTGTTTTTGCTCTCTACGTTTACAACAAATATAATATTACCTATTATGTATTTTGATATTAATAATTTATGTATTTTGTTTATAGATTGTTCATCTAGATGGTGCCCATTGTAAGGCATCAAGACTTTCTGTTGTCCTTGAAGGACAAGGATATGTCCCTTTTGAAATTGTTATCCAAGCTACAACTGTAATAAGTTACTTGGGAATGCACGAACAAGGCTTGGTAGTACCAGTAGAGGATCCTCCGACAGAAGTTACGTTCCAAGATATCAATCGAGTCAATGGAAAAATATGTAAGATCATTTTTATTTATATATTGTTTGATAAATTTTTTATTTTTAAAATTAGGTATATTTAAAGTACGATAACACTATTTTTTTCATTTTTTATTGTATAAACTTGATTCGAAGCACAAGAAAGTGTTTTAATTTTATCAATTTTTATTATTTTTTAGCTATTAATGGTTTTGTCAAAACGAGATTTACGTCCATCCCCAGTCGTTTTGAGAATGCGAGCTATGGCTGTGGCTCAATAACTGACGGAGAACGTAAAATAACTGTAAATATTAGTAGTTTTGTACCGCTCGCTTTAGATAAAGGAGTAGCTGTTAATGTAGTCGGAGTAGTTGACACTAACCTCAGTAAATATATTTATATATATTTTAATTATAATTTTTGATAATTTCCTATCATATTATTGACATAAATCATTCATCTATTTTATTACTTTTTAATTTTTAGGTGCTCCACTTACTATCACCTGCAAAGATTCCAGCTTCATAACGATAAGGGAAAATGTTCCAGCTATGCCCGACATGCAATTGGTACGTGGTGTAAGATCTATTAAAAGGCAAGCACCTGCAGCTTAAGAGTTTTCATTTCAATTTTTAAAAGTTTATTTCAAATTTTAGAATTCTGTTTGTGCAAAATTTGCACACTTTATAAAGTTTATATTTAGTATAATGACTCATTCTTCAATTAAAATATATATATAGTATATTTTAAAGTTTACAGTAATATATAAAAAAAGTTTTAAATTTATTAATTTACATACGTACTAAGTATTGCTATGATAAGTTTATAATACGTTTCATGTCAATAGGTGACAAGTATGTAAATATACTTATTTTTGGTTAGTCAACTTTGCGTTATTAAAAAAGACTGCGTACTAATAAAATTGTACTGCGATACTCACATTAAATATAAGTAATTTAAACTTCGCATTTTACAAAAAAAAAACCTGAATAGTGAATCAATGAGGCTGTATACATTCAATGTGATATTAAAGATAATAATTTATTATATTCATAAGATAATACGCATGTTAATTAAACGACGACTGAATTGATTGTACACTATAAAAACCAATGAAACTGTACTGCGATGCACTGTAAAAAAAGTGTTGTGAAATTACTACGCTAGGCGTAGCTTTTCAGTGTAATTAAAATGACCTCTCAAAGTAGTAATTTGAAAAAAACCTTTTTTACAGTGCACTTATGTTTAAGAGAAATAACTTTGCGTTTAAAAAAATGTTCAATATATATAGAATCTCATGTTAATTTCAATAATTATATGTAAAAACATTACAATAATAAATTGAACCAAAATCTTGCCCTTTTATTCCTTTTTTTACATAAATAAAAATTAATTTATAATATAACAATAATTAATATTGTTATTATAGATTCTAATAAAAAATAAAATGTATATTTTAAATAACGACAATAAAAATGACTAGATTTATGACTAGAGAAATGCAATAATTAAATAGATTTACAAACTATAATAAATTCATTGCACAATTATTATTAATATTGAATATATTTATAATTAAAAACTTCGCGAAGAACAAATTTGAACGTAGCGCGTGAAAGGGAAGGGAACATAATCTACCGTATGTATATAAATATATGGCCTACAGCTGACAATAAGGAAGAAAAAAAACACGTGACTCACGAATCTTCTCGCCGAAAAAAAAAATCAATATACTACTGTCATGGTGGCACTTAGTACCTCCTTTAACGATACGTATAAATGATACCCGTTAAAACCGCTTAATTAAAGTTAACGTCGTGTAAAATTGACATAAAACAGTGATTAGTGAAGTTTACAAAGCGCTATTGAAATTTCAGACATAAGAATTTTAGTCTGTTCATTGATTTTGGCCATATTGTGTACTTATGCATATACATCAACATGTATTTTATCAGAACCGATTATCTACAATAAAGCATTGATAACAACTACTACTGCATTTAGGATTCATAGCAGTGCCATTTTTAATCTGGTTTTCATCATTGAATTAAGGTATACTATCCATTATTTTTAAATTTGATTATAACTTTAACTATAAAATGTAAATTTCTTTTTAGGTTAATTGATTTTTAATTTTTGCTTTTTTTTAGTGTTGGAATTCAGATAACTAAATAAATTGCTAACATTATCAAGGATTCACAATAGTGCCACTCTTAAATACTTTTCATCGTAAGAATAAGGTATATACCATTTTTATATTTTACTATAATTCTTTTAACTAAAAGTATAACATATTGTTAGGTTAATTGGTTTTTAACTTATGCTTTTTTCAGTGTTGATAGTCAGAAAACTGCAAGGAAATGGCTAATACGAATATACACAATTAAAAGAAATTGAAATAGGACAATTTTGGTGTAATTAAAGTGCTCAGTGAAGTTTCTGTCCGCATTTGCTATCCATTATCGAGGCCAGAATTAACGTAGTTAATTTCATTCTTTCCAACACTAATTACACTTTAAATTTAGATTTCATTACGAGAGACAGGTTTTGTAAGTATTAATTTATCTACAATTTTTATGCTTTCCTTTAACAACATATAAATATTAAAATTATTGGATTATTCAATTCAAATAATTTTTATACGACAGATTTTGGTTCAATTTCCAATATTATTGCGTTAAATTTTTATATACATTATAAAATAATTGTAGATAATTCTCTTAAAGTAAATCTTATATAATTTGTTTTATACGTCTTTCTTACTACGGTAAGATTATATGCCAATAGTTACTATTTAGTAATAATAAAGCTATTTTGTTAAATTTCACTGAAATATTGTCTGTATAACAAAATACTGGTTATAAACTACTTATTGGATTATTTTAACAATTTTCATTTATTTTAGAAATTTATCCTCAATATGATTTGAATCATTAATAATTAAATAATTTTACTTTGTTTCAGATTTTGTTGAAAATAAGCTATTTTAGCACTTTTACTAGAAAGAATCGACAAGAAAATAATTATTCTTTTGATTAATCAAACCAACGTTTTTGTATAGTAATAAAATTCGATTTACAGTTAAAAATATTGTTTTTTTTTATTTATGCCATAATTTATGCATACCTATTGATCTAACTAACCTACATAACTACCATTACCTATAAAAGAACTACAACCAAAAATAAACCTACAACTGAAAAAAAATTTGCAAACCAACAATTAATCTAAAAATTTGATATAAATAATCATTTATACTTCAAACTGCTACTTTTCTATTCTTTATTATTATTAGTCAATAAATTAGTTCATTTCAAATAGACATTTTATTTTTTTTATATTAGTTTTCATTAAACAATAATAAAGATTATATTGATATACCCATAAATATATATATATATTCAACTCTTTTTTATTTATTATACAATAATATGCCTCGCCCGCGAATTGTTCGTACAGAAGAAGAAGAAATAATACACCAAAACAATCTGCGAGAAAAAAGAGCTGAATACCAAAGACGTTGACGACAAGCTGCACGTAACGCTGTGATAGATGAATCTAGAAATAATGTTACATCCGATGTTGAACAAAACGGATTTGAGAATCGCTGTCAACCTATAGTTCAGGATTATTTAGGCCCAATGAATACTTTATGCACACATTGCCAAGCAAAACATTTTGTTGAGGAAAAAGTTTCAAACAAAGGATTATCTTTTCAAGATTGCTGTAGTCATGGAGCAGTTGTTTTAGACCCTACACCTATATTTCCTAAGGATCTTTTTGATTTATTTAATGGATCTCATATAAAATCAAATGATTTTTTTAAACATATTCGTGTTTATAATAATTCATTGTCGTTTGCTTCTTTCAATGCTAACTTAGTGAATTTCAATTCAAGACACTCAGGACCGTATTGTTTCAAAATTCAAGGACAAATATATTATCAGATTAACACAGCCCTATACCCACAAGAAAATGACAATCCTTCTTATGGACAACTTTTCATTGTTGATCCACTAGAAGCTATAGATTTCAGAATGCAACAAAATTCTGATCTTCAACATGAAACATTGGAAATATTAGATAAAGTAATAAGAGAAAATAATATATTTGCGAAATCCTACGAAATGATGAAACAAGAAATTAATAATCAACAATCTCTGTTAAATTCCAATGAAGCAGTCCCAGAACTACAATTATTATTTACATTAAAACCAGGTACTGATAGACGAAGATACAATTTTCAACAAACTAATGAAGTAGCTGCTATTTTTGCAAAACGGCTGATGGCGAAATTCCAGAATCTTACGTAACGATTAGAAACAAAAACACTAAAACTTTACAGTATGTTAGTACAATGGACCCAAATGTTGAACCATGGATTTATCCCCTATTCTATCCCTACGGAACCCAAGGGTGGCATCAAAATTTACAACGCATAAATAGAAACAATGATGGTAATAATCGGCGTGTAACACGTTTGGCTTATACAAGATATAAAATAGCTATTAGACCCAACGAATTGAATCCTTTTATTTTAGGACGTAGATTGTTTCAACAATATGCAGTAGATGCTTATGTAAGAATAGAAAAAGATAGAATTACATATTGTAAAGATCATCAAAAAGAAATTAAGGCAGATACATATCAAGGATTGCATGATTATTTGGAACGTTCTGCTAATGATATTAATGGACAAGTTGGAAAAACTATAATTTTACCATCAACATTCATCGGTTCACCCCGTCACATGCAACAATGTTATCAGGATGCAATGACCATAATTAATCGTAAAGGAAAACCTGATATTTTTCTTACAATGACATGCAATCCCAAATGGCCAGAAATAATAGAAAATCTTTTACCTCATCAACAAGCTTCTGATAGACCTGATATAGTAGCCAGAGTATTTCACTTAAAAAAAGAACGCTTGCTTGATTTAATTATTAAAAAGAATTTTTTTGGCAAGGTTGCGGCATATGTTTACGTGATTGAATTTCAAAAAAGAGGTTTACCACATATGCACTTATTAATTACTTTAGCACATGGTTTTAAGATTACTACTCCAGAGGTTGTTGATAAATTTATTTCTGCTGAAATTCCTGATGCACAAAAACCTACATTACAAGAAAATGTATTGAGAAACATGATACATGGTCCATGTGGTAATTGGTGTTTGGTAGACGGAAAATGTTCTAAAAAATTTCCTAAACATTTTTTAAACGAAACAAGCATGGATGAAAATGGTTATCCTAATTATCGCAGAAAAGATAACGGAATTTCTTACGAACAAACTAATGGCAATGCAGTTGATAATAGATGGGTTGTACCATACTGCCCAACTTTATTAGAGATATTCAACTGTCATATTAACGTAGAAGTAGTTACAAGTATTAGATCTGTTAAATATTTATATAAATATATTTATAAAGGTCATGATGCCGCTAATATAGTAATTGGTGAATCTAATGACGAAAGGTTAATAAACCATGATGAGATTAAAGATTTTTTAGAGGCTCGATATGTCGGACCTGTAGAAGCAATTTACCGCATACTTAGTAAACTATTACAAGATAAAAGTCATACTATTATTAGATTGCCAGTACATTTACCCTGTCAACAATTTATTACAATTGTAGGCAATGCAAATAATATTATGGATAATTTAAATTGTTCGAGTAGTATGTTACTAGATTATTTCAAGCTAAATTTAGAAAACATAGACGCAAGACAATATTTCTATGCAGATATTCCTAGCTTCTTTGTGCATAAAAAAATAAGCGTGATGGTTTACTGTTAACAGGTTGGCAAGTCCGTAAACAGCATTTTAACTGTATTGGTCGTATGTATTCAATTAGTCCAACTCAATTAGAACTATTTCATTTACGACTATTATTATTGCATGTAAAAGGTGCTACAAGTTTTGATGATTTAAAAACTGTAAATGGTATCATACAACCTACATTTACAGCGGCATGTTTAGCTTTGGGTCTCATAGAAGACGATGAAGAGTGGATTAGAGCTATGGAGGAAGCAACCGTATGGATGATGCCTACACAACTTCGTCGATTATTTGTTCGTATTTTGATCCATTGTCAACCTGTTCATCCAGAAGAATTATGGGACAAATTCAAAGATGCAATGTCTGAAGATTTTACACGAACAAATGAATTAATTATAAGTCATCAAAAAGCTTATGCTCATATTAATAACTTATTAAATGTAGAAGGTAGAGCTTTAACTGATTTTCCTACCATGGAACAAAGAGTTGAACAATATACATCAAATAATGATACTAATAACGTAAATTTACCACAAATGGCTCAACTTGGTCAACAACAATACACAAAATTAAATAATGAACAAAAAGAAATTGTAGATACAGTTCTTCGTGCAATTGAAAGTAATAATCATGACCGAAATAATTACATATACATTGATGGCCCAGGAGGATCTGCAAAAACTTTTATTTATACTACTTTATATAATATATTAACGTCAAAAAATATTAAAGTATATTCAATGGCATTTACGGGAATTGCTGCGACCTTACTTCCACACGGAAAGACAGTACACAAAACGTTTGGGTTACCAGTTCCAATGTATCACGATTCATCCTCAAGTATCAGGGCGCAATCCAAAGAAGGTCAACTACTAAAAGAAGCTGATGTATTTATATGGGATGAAGCTCCAATGGCTCCAAGATATGCTTTAGAAATTGCTAATCGAACTTTGCAATTTATCATGAACAATAATTTGCCATTTGGAGGAAAAATTATTATACTAGGAGGAGATTTTCGACAACTTCTTCCAATTAAAATTAGAGGAACTCGATGCGAAACCCTGAATATTTGCATTAAATACAGCGAATTGTGAAAATATTTTAAAAAGTTTACACTTACAACAAATATGAGAGTAATGCCAAATGAAGTAAATTTTGCAAAGTTTTTGTTAGAAGTTGGTAACGGAACATTAAATGATATACACGATAACATCGATCTTCCTGAACACTGTATTCTTCAGGGGAATAATAACATAGCTTACCAATTATTCGGTAAATTAATTGAAGAAAACCGATTTGAAGACATGAGTAAATGTGCTATATTGTCAGCTCGAAATATAGATGTTAATGAAATTAACAAACAAGTCACAAACTTATTAGATGTAACAAGTGAACGCATATATGCTGGTATAGACAGCACTGATAACTGCAGTAACGGCGAATTAAATGAGATACTTTTACCAGAATATTTAAATTCTTTAAATCCATCCAGTCTTCCTCCTTATGAATTACGCTTAAGAAAACATTGTATTGTTATGCTTATTAGAAATATAAGTATAAATGAAGGTTTATGTAATGGTACAAGATTAAGAATAATTGATTTTTCAAAACATTTACTAAAATGTAAAATTTTAACTGGCGATAACGCTGGCCGTATGGTTTTTATAAACCGCATTACATTATATTGTGAAAATAAATATCCTTTCACATTTAAAAGAAGACAATTTCCAATTAAATTAGCTTTTGCAATGACTATTAATAAATCACAGGGCCAAACATTTAATAATATTATTATTGATCTCCAAACGGATGTCTTTAATCACGGACAATTATATGTAGCAATGTCTAGAGTTCGATCTTGGGATTCTCTTAAAATCTATCTTGGAAATCAAAGACAAGGTGCAAAAGTTAAAAATTATGTATATAAAGAATTATATTTATAATTTTCCATGTGTAATATTTTAAATTTGTCATAGGTTTTATTGTTGAACTTAAAAACTACTTTTATATAATATACTCATCATACATCATGATTCAAAGTTCTAATGTAGGACATTGCGCGCGCTGGATTTCTAGTTTTAAAAAATAACGATACAATTATACAATTGTTATTAATTATCAATAATTTTTTAATGTTTAACATTGTCTATGTATAATTTTTATGTTTTATCAAAACTAAAAGCAATTTTATTAATTTATTTAATTTTTGTATATATTAGTTATTACAAAAGTTATTGTTTAAGTCTCAAAATGATTCGATTTCATAGTTTAGTAGCTTTGTTGCAGGTTAAAATAAACAAGTGGTAAATACACATATCTTGCTATATACAATATGGATCATTATTGTATATGGCTTCGCAAAGATTATCAGGGATTGAAGGTTGAGAAAAAAATTTAATTAAAATTATATTTTGAATTGTTTGATCTTATAATAGAGATCAGGGCAGATGAATGTATAATCAGTTGATTTATCCTGACATCTTGAGCGTTATATGCACAGGTAATTGACAAGTTTTACATATTTTGGTCTAATTCGGTCTAATATACAATCTCCAATCAGTATTTTATAACAGTTATACGTTTTATTTTATAATGTATTTTATTATATGAAAGAGCTTTCTTATACGAACATGTATATCTATCCACCATTTTAACCCGTAACTGTTCTTCTATATTAGTCTATATTCTTTGATAGTATGTATCGCTTAACGACTTTGTTGTAGAAGTATACACGCATTTTACACATTGATTTTTATATTTTTATATATTATTATAAAAATAATTAATTCGTAATGACTACATCAGAGAAAACTTAATGTGTCGATAAGTCGTAGCGAAGTTGTATACAACGTGAAAATACGTAACAAATGTTCCGTTGTAACAATTTTATAACACGCATGCGTACGAATGAGTGAGTTTATTTGATGAGTGTGCGTGAGAGCAGTGAGAGATGGCAGCACCTTCCGGGGGCTTCTGAGGCTTCTCTCTCGCGAGCTCGGACTTGCGCGCGAGAACGATCACTTTTTTAACGAACTCGGTAGCGTGCAGATCTGTGTCGCGAATAAAAACCGAATAATTTTAACTTTAACGAGAATTTCCGATTCTCTGTCACAACGTGACTTAATCGCCTTTTTGGCATCTAACTTAACGCCTTTATGGCAAAAACTATCGAACTAAATCAACTACGATTTCTTTGTGTATTTTGTAATAGTGTGTACGTGTAAGTGGTGATTGCTTTGTGTGCGCGTGCCGCGTTATTCGTCAATTAATCTTGTATCTATCTCAATAGTTTGTAACATCATTTTTCTATCAATCAATAAATCAGGGTTTTTTATGCCGATACGGCTTTTTCCCATAAATAAGTGTAATTTCATTAACCTTTACTTTAAGTATAATTTAATCACAAAAAAGGTAAAATCAGTTTAGTTGACTTCAAATAAAAATCTTTCGTATTAATAATAACTATCTTGCCACCTATGGCAAGTTAGTCGTCCAGTTCAATTCATGGTGCCTCCTGTAAGGTGTTTTCTCACAAAACATCGCGAGTGACGTCACGCGCACACAAGAATCGGCCTGTCGAACATTGCACGTGCCACAGCGAAGGCGAGCGCGCCAAAATATCAAGCAAAATTCGACCGGTCTTTGTGTCGTCAATTGCATTATTCGACTTCATCTTCAACATCTTGTCGTCGCTCCCGCTCAAGGACGCCTCACCACTCAGTTGCCGGCCACATCGGGGAAACAAGGACTTCGGATTAAGATAAGTGTTCTTTGTGACAAATTTAACAATTTCGACTTCGTGGTTTCGTTGTTACGGGCTGGCGCAGTGCGTCGATTCGAGGAATTGGGGGGAGAGCGAAACGCGATCGTGCAAGCACACGACGTTGCGCGTTGCCGCGCGTTATCGCAACTTTAGATCCAGCTGGAATCTTGCGGTGCGGCGTTTGATGTTCGAGCACATCGAATTGCATTTCTTTTTCGTTATCTCAATTTCGTTATAGGTTTTAAACTTAATTGTTAATTTTGAAATTTGTTCTTTTTAACAGTTTGAAAATATAATTTTAGCGATTTACTTTACAATTTAGAGTAACTTATATTTTTAATTCAATAATTAACACTTTATTTTCAATTAATATAAATTTTTATTTTAGAATTATTTTATTTAAATTAATTGTAGTCTATTAAATTCAACAATTTCATTTTACATTTTCTGATAAAAATTAGTTTAATCATTTTGCACTTTTTCAATCGTCTTTACACACATTCTTCAAAATGGCTCTTACCGGAGAGCAGAAAAACCGTGTTGCGTATATTCTGCAAAAGGGAAAATCTCTCGAGTCGCAAGTGGCTAAATTGGAACAGTATCTGAAGGGTTCTGACCCTGATCCTATTAACGCAAAAATGCGGTATGATAGTCTCGCGGTGTTGTACAAAGAGTACCTCAAGTACAACGACTCGTTAGTTCAGTTAGATTCCGAAAATTCTCAATTGACAAAATTTTTAGAGATCGAGTCCCGCTACTTTGATGTTGCTAGTGCAGTAACTAAATTACAGAGAATTGAACCTATTGCAAATTCGACATTAAACGCTAGCAACATTACAGTGACGGAACGCCAAGATTTTCCTCGACTCCCCGAAATAAAGCTACCTATATTTAGTGGCAAGCGTGACGAATGGGCGACATACAAAAACAAATTCATTTCTCTTGTGCATAGCCGAACTGATCTCAGCGATGCGGTAAAATGCAGCCACTTGTTCGCTTCTCTAACTGATAAGGCTTTAGATACGATAGCCCATTATGATCCCAGCGAGAAGGATTATCAAGCCGCTTGGCAGGCTCTTCTCGAGTTCTTCGATCAAAAGCGTATAGTCGCTGTTCAACACTTGAATGCTATACTTGATCTTCCAAAGCTTTCCAAGGCAACCGCAGATGGTCTTGCATCTTTGCTTCATCAGACTCGTCAACATCTTAAAATTCTGGATCGTCTTGGTGTAAAGATGAATGACGATCTTGTCGTTCGAATTGTTGAGCGGTGTCTACCTCCCGCATCATCAAACAGATGGCAAGATAAATTGGAAATGGACAAACTTCCAAAATTGGAAAATCTATTCCAGTTTATTCAAACCACGATTTATAAACTGCAATCAATCGATTCTGAATCCGACACTCGTACTAATACTAATACTAGAAAGCGAGCGGGAGAGACAGTTCCGCAATCTCAAACAAAAAATTCGAAAACGAACGCTCGCTCTCTAGTGACAACTTCTGCTTCTTCTTCGACGTCTTCCAATTCTTCCGCATGTGCTAAATGTCAGGAAGAACATCGGTTGTTTAAATGCCCCTCGTTTAACAAGCTCGCCATTCAAGAGAGATGGGATTTTGTAAAAAATAACAAGATTTGCCGTAATTGCCTTTGGACCCACCAACTCCCCTTCAAGAGCGATAAACGTTGCAAGAAGTGTAATAAAAATCATCACACTTTGCTCCATAATGAAAAGGGATCAGGCACGCAATCGTCAAAGAATCAGGAGACCAAACCCAAAGACGAAAACTCTTCGTCCACTGATTCAACAGCATGACTATCTCAACATTCGTATACTTCTGTAGCTTTTCCTTCAGAATCTCAATTGATGACTACAGCAGTAGTTAAAATTCAAAACAAACAAGGAAACTTAATCGTAGCACGTGCGTTATTAGATTCTTGTTATACTGTCAATCTCATTACTGAAAAACTTGCAAAACTCTTAAATTTACCTAAACAAACATGTTCAGTTAATATCGGAGCAGTTGACGGTTTTGTGCACTGTTTCAAAATATCAAATACAAGCTACTTTTCATTCAGTTTATAATAGTTTTAAACATCAGTTAAACTTTTTGATTGTACCAAACATTGCTAACGCTGTGCCTAACGATACGTTTCCTCGTGAACATTTTGATATTCCCAAATATCTACAACTAGCTGATCCGCAGTTTCACTTACCTAAAGCTGTCGATTTATTATTAGCTTCTAATATCACCCTATCTCTTTTAGCTGTTGGTCAGATTAGACTTCGTCACAAGGAATCGGAGATCATTTTGCAAAAGATCAGTTTAGGATCGATAATAGCTGGGGGGGCTCAAATACTTACTCCTTCGAAAAAGGCTTCTTGCAATGTAGTTAAATTGGATAAACTTCTTGAACGTTTTTGGGCAATCGAGGACTTCGACCATGAGCCCGTGCGATCTAAAGACGATGTAGCTTGCGAAAAACATTACGTTGATCACACTCAGCGTGATGCAACTGGTAGGTACATCGTACGTCTCCCATTCCGAGATAGCAAATTCCAGCTCGGCGAATCTAGAGGAATAGCTTTGAAACGTTTTTATTCATTTGAAAGAAAAGCTGAATCACAGCCAAAGTCGATACTTGAATACAAAAAGGTAATGGAAGAGTATATTTCGTTAGGTCACATGACATTATGTGAGAACGATATCAATGATGGTTATTATCTTCCTCATCACCCTGTCATAAAAATATCTAGTGAAACCTCTAAGTGCAGAGTAGTTTATGATGCGTCAGCCAAAACATCTACAGGCATTTCTCTCAATGACGTTCTCTTAGTTGGTCCAACTATCCAGAACACAATCTTCGAACAGATTCTTCGCTTTCGCACCCATCGTTATGTTATCACAGCGGACATTGAAAAAATGTACAGACAAATCCTAGTTCATCCAGATGATAGGAAATTTCAAAAAACGTTGTGGTATCATGAAGGCAAAATCAGGACATTCCAATTAAATACGGTTACGTTCGGTACCGCATGCGCACCATTTTTAGCGATTCGCACTCTTCATCAGCTTACTCGCGACGAGGTTAAGGATTTTCCACGTGCCAGCAAACTTCTTTTACGTGATTTTTATGTTGATGACTTCATTTCTGGAGCTGACTCGATTGAGGAGATCCTTAGCATTCGTGATGAGATGATCGAGTTGCTAAAACGTGGGGGATTCATTATTAGACAGTGGGCATCTAATCATACATCTGCTTTAAATAATATAGATAAAAAACTTTTCAACCTTGACTGCGTGACTAAAGATAACCCCATTCAAAAGACGCTTGGAATTATTTGGGATTCCCGACAAGACTTCTTCACTTACAAAGTGCAATCAATAGATCCTAATGCTATATCAACCAAAAGAATGCTCTTGTCCGAAATTTCAAAAATTTTCGATCCTCTCGGTCTTTTGGGACCAGTAATTCTCTACGCTAAGATCTTGATTCAAGATTGTTGGAAAGCGAAAATTACTTGGGATGAGTCTCTTCCACAGGATATTCATACCAAGTGGAAAACGCTCGCAGTTCAGCTGCCACAATTGGAGGGAGTTTCATTTACTCGTCAATTTTTGATTTCAAATCCAGTCAAAATCGATCTTCATGGCTTTTGTGATGCTTGTATCTACGGATACGGAGCGTGTCTCTTCATTAGATCAGTCGATTCGCATGGTAATGTTTTAGTTGAACTGATTTGTAGTAAATCCAGAGTTGCGCCATTAAGTGGAATCACCATCCCGCGATTAGAACTTTGCGCCGCCTCTATTCTTAAAAAACTCTATGTAGAGGTTAGAACTCAGTTCGATTTCACAATAGATCAGGTAACTTTGTAGTCAGATTCTACCATTGTTCTTTGTTGGTTGAAAAAGGCTCCTCATCTTTTGAGAACTTTCGAATCCAATAGAGTCGCAGACATCCAGTCTTTAGGAAACGAAGTCACATGGAAACATGTTCGATCTGAGGATAATCCAGCTGACGCTCTGTCCAGAGGACAATTACCATCTGACTTCGTTAATAACGCTCTTTGGACTTCCGGTCCTGAGTGGCTAACTCTCGCTGAAAATAAATGGCCTCAGTCAATTGACACTTCACCTTCCGAGTTGCCTGGGTTAAAGAAGGGTATTTGTCTTCTTACAACTCCTTCGTGTGACGAGATCTATTCACGTTTTTCGAACTTTGAGCGTTTCACTAAAGTAATCGCTTACGTTTTGCGTTGGAGAAATTCAAAGTCTAAAAGAAACCGCTCAGAGTTCTTACCAGAATTCTCAAGCGTAGAAGATAAAATAAATCATTTAATAAAGTTAGTACCTCCATTGAAATGTTCAGAACTTATAAACGCAGAACGTCAAATCTTGAGTATGATTCAGCGCGAAAGATTTCCCAGAGAACTTCGACGTTTGACTAAAACAGCTGACGACCCAGCTGACGACAGCTCTGTAGCTTTTAGAAAGAGTACTCGTTTTGACAGTCTGCATCCTTTTGTCGATGAGAAAGGGCTTATCCGTGTAGGTGGACGTTTGAAAAAATCTGATCTTTCTTACGATCAGAAGCATCCCATATTATTGCCTAGCAAACATCCTGTTACTGATACGATTATTCGACAAATCCATCAATCGAATTTACATTCTGGAATTCAATCCACCCTTTATGCTATTCGAACTAAGTTTTGGATTTTGAATGGAAAGGATCAAGTTAGAAATATCGTTCGCCATTGTGTGGAATGTATTCGTCAACAACCCAAGATAATTCACGCTCAGATGGCAGATTTGCCCAAGGCACGAGTAAAAGAATCGCCGGCTTTCTGTCATACGGGTGTGGATTTCTTCGGTCCGATTTCTATCAAGGAAAAATTGCATCGAAACAAAGTTTTTCTCAAAACCTATGGTTGTGTTTTCGTGTGTATGGTTTCAAAGGCCGTTCACATTGAACTTGCAACCGATCTCTCCGCTGAAGGTTTCTTGGCTGGTTTTCGCAGATTCATTAGTCGCAGAGGAGTTCCCGAACATGTCTTTTCCGACAACGGTACAAATTTTGTAGGCGCAAACAAAGAACTTTGTGAAATTTATAATCTCTTCGATACTCCAGAGTTCAAAAATTCGATAGGAAATTATGCTTTAGCTAAAAGGATTGAATGGCATTTCAATCCACCCTTATCTCCACACTTCGGAGGTATTTGGGAAGCTGCAGTCAAGAGTTTTAAGCATCATTTGAAACGTGTATTAAAAGGTAGCACTCTTACGTATGAACAACTCAATACTTTTCTTATTGAAATAGAGGCGATTTTAAATTCTCGACCTTTATACACTATTTCATCTGATCCTAACGACCCTTTAGCTATAACACCAGCTCATTTATTGATAGGACGTCCGTTCAATATTTTACCATTGCTTTCAGAAAAATCATTGCTTTCAGTTCCAGATAATCGACTATCCACTTACAACTTCATTACTAAAGCCAGACAGGACTTTTGGAGTAAATGGCATAAAGAGTACCTTCACGAACTTCAAACTCGCCAAAAGTGGCATGAATCTACTGCAGAGTTGACACCTGGTTCAGTTGTGATTCTTATGGATGATATTATGACTCCATCAAGATGGCCACTGGGTGTGATCCTCGAGGTCTTTCCTGGGAGCGACGGCATCGCACGAGTTGCATCAGTGAAGACTGCGAGCGGCGTTTATAAACGCAACATTACACGTCTTTGTATTCTTCCTTGTACTTAGATTTAAAACAAAACCTTTCTGTATATAGTTTGTTCTTATGTTAAGAATTCAATTAATTTTAGTCTAGATCAATTTCTTGTTTGTGATAAAGGATTCTAATCAACGGAACAGTCCCTCCAAAGGAAACTGATTCCATTTGTTTCATCTGGTCTTCCTTATGTCAGGTAAACCAAAGAGTCTCGTTAACTTAAGTTAAGAAATGTAAATATGTTGTTGTTTTGAGAAGCGTCTAGACAAACATAGCTTTATCTTATTACTTATTCCAGTTCGATTATGATTAAGTAGTCTAGAATATCTTATTCATTTTTTTGCTTTTATTGATAATTTCAATCTGCGTTATATCATTACTATTAGTTACTATAATCCGCAGCTTGCGCCCGGAGTATGTTCCGTTGTAACAATTTTATAACGCGCATGCGTACGAATGAGTGAGTTTATTTGATGAGTGTGCGTGAGAGCAGTGAGAGATGGCAGCACCTTCCGGGGGC
>UCOJ01001979.1:0-17382 GCA_900474305.1 Cecidostiba fungosa
TAGTATTTTTTTTAAATCGCAGAAAATGAACCATCGAGAATCCCAAAAACTTTCTATATGTTAATAACTAAACGTTCGCAACAATCATTCACAATAAGTATCTCTACCAAAAGCTTCAATTTCCCAAAAAAAATATCACTGTCCCTGGTATAATAAAGCAAAATCCTTTGGAAAATCAATATCACCGAGAGACAAACCCAATCAGCATGAGAATTACGATCTGTCTTCAGCTCATAAAAAATTCATAATTTCCCGATTGCTCCCCGTCGAATTAGCATCCTCAAATCGTTGCCCCTTCAAATTAATTCGTCTCACATCTCACGAGAGCAATAATGCATGCATAAACACACACACACAGGTGCTTCGGCGGACTTGAGAGGCGGCTTCGATTGGAGTCTGGTCTTCAAGTGGGAGTATCTCAGCCAGTCCGAGCGTCAGTCGCGACAGAAAGATCCGACTCAGGCCATCAGGACGCCGATGATCGCCGGAGGGCTCTTCGTTATAAACAAGGCGTACTTTGAAAAATTGGGAAAGTACGATACTCAAATGGACGTCTGGGGCGGCGAGAATCTAGGTGAGATTTTCTTCTTTTTTTTTATAAGTTTATAGACGTCCGATTGTGAATTTTTCTTGGAAATTACGAGGGTGAAGTATTTTTTACAAACGCGCTGATAATTATTATAGTTTAAAATCACGTATTCAAAATTTAAATGTCAGCCTTGACTTGAAATATCCGAATTCAGACCAAAAGTAAACACACACACGACTGGGGGGGGGGAAGCTCTGCCCTCGGTGTCGCATTGACAAGAGCCAACTCACAGAATCCAAGGCTGCTCATCCTGTATGTATGTACAAATATGATTTGGACTCTCTTTCAGAAATCTCGTTCCGAGTGTGGCAGTGTGGCGGCAGCCTGGAAATCATTCCGTGCTCGAGGGTCGGTCACGTATTCCGCAAACGTCATCCGTATTCCTTCCCCGGCGGAAGCGGAAACGTATTCGCTCGCAATACCCGACGCGCTGCTGAGGTCTGGATGGACGACTACAAACAGTTCTACTACAATGCTGTGCCCCTCGCTCGGAACATTCCCTATGGAAAGTCAGTATACTGCATCGCACGTACATTCATTGCTCTACATTTCCATTAAAAATGTTATATTACTTTCAAAATTGATGTTTCCCAGTATACAAGACAGAATGGAGCTGAAGCGCAAGCTACACTGCAAGCCGTTTAGTTGGTACCTGAAGCACGTTTATCCGGAATTGATAATCCCGACGAGCGAAGGAGGTCCGGGCGGCTCCTTGAAGCAGGGCACCGCTTGTCTCGATAGCATGGGTCACCTCCTTGACGGTAACGTCGGCCTCTATCCTTGTCACGACACAGGCGGTAATCAGGTAACTTTCATCTCATAGCTCGTTGCTATACTTATCAGCTCATCAAACAATCTTATAATTTAATGAAAAAATTTTTTAATCGAATACAAAAAAATTTTAATTTTCAGGAATGGGGAATGACGAAGGACGGCCTGATAAAACATCACGATCTCTGCCTAACGCTGCCAGTATACGCGAAAGGCACCTCGCTATTGATGCAGATTTGCGACGGCAGTGAGAACCAAAAGTGGCGTCACCTCGAAGGTGGCTTAATTCGACACGCGAGGATACCGGTATGCATCGACTCACGATATCACGCTCAGCGTGGTGTCACCGCCGAAAAGTGCGATTCCAACGCTGAAAGCCAGAGATGGCACCTGTACAACCACAGCCATTAACCCTGGATGATGGCACTCGTAAACGCCACCCTCGCCCACTACTGAGTGTATACTCACGTCGCATGTGATATACGAACATTTTGAGTGCGAGCTAACTTGCGGACATTGAATATACTTACTATAATATTATACTGATGTGTTATGTGTGTGCGTGCGTGGCTAATTTTCTTATCTTTCGTCTGTGTACTTGAGTTTGCGGACTCCTGCGTTAGCTTTATACTTATTGTATACCGTGTGTGGTGTTATTTATTTTTAGGAGAACAGAGATGAGATGTAAATATTTTGCTATTAAACGGAGTACGGAGTCTGTTTTAGATTTTGGTCTCGATGTGCGTCGGCGACGATGAGAATCAAAATTTTTATATGTGCGTTTCGTTCTTCGATATATACCGAGTGTGTGTGTATATCTGCGACGGCGCTTACAGGATCCATCAAAGTGGACCGGCAAAGAAAGAGAGAGAGAGAGAGATAGAGAGCGATTATTTTCTGTAACTTTATAAAAATGATTAGATTTTTTAAAATAGTCAATATATCGACGGACGAAGTATCAAAACCAAAATAATACGTGGATCGAGCTACTCGGTTGGATCATTGAGAAGAATCTCTTTCGTGCTTATACACTGATTAGTTGAAAGGTTAACTAAGAGGGAATGTACTTTTACATTGTCTCATTTTGGAAGAATTTTATTTTTTTATCATACTTTATTGCGTTGATTATTGCATAGTGACTTATACATTAATTATAACGAAGACAAGATCTGTAAATATTTCATGTTGTGTTATTTAAGTTATTTTTGCTAGTTGTGGTGTTGATACATTGTTCACGGAGGGTGACAAATGACATCGATTTCACGAAAAAGTTCCAAACTGTTATCCTCTTTCCACATGGAGAATCAAAAACTACTTAAAATTCTTGTAATAAATACACTATAGGACGGAAAAATTGTAGTATTCCTTCAGAAGGCACAATTGTCACCACAATTAGCCAAAGTAGAAATGAGTGATTTTCTTTCATTATTTTTTAACATGCTCGCTGTACAGTTTCTTTTTCTTTAATTGTACATTAAAGAATGTGAATTCTCGATAGTATCGAGAAACCTTATGAATATCGATCTCTGTAATAAACAGTTGAAACCTCTATACCAGTTACAGGATACTAAAAAAGTATTATTGTATCCAAACGAAATTTAAAAAAATGGAACATCTTGGATGTCAAACAATGTGATTAGTTAACATACACGTATATCAAATTTAGTGAAAATAAATTTTGACGAAGGCATTAAAAGAGCCAAAACCAAAATATTAAGACCAGTCTTACACGTAAATGATGAAAAACCTAAAAGACAGACAACATGACTACTTATAGTTGCAGATTACATAGTAATTCACATTGCAGAATGAAGAGTTCTTAAAAACTGTTCTGCAGTCGATTGATGCACCAAATGCTCCACAAACGTCATAACTCTTTTGTAAATGGGAATCAACCATTACCATTTCAATTTATCCTTTAGGTGTAATTTTTATAAAAATTATATTTACAAAGTTTTGATACATAATGGCGAATGTGAAAATGGCAAAACGAGTGCTTGGAATTGAAAACTAGCTCAAAAATATATTAAAATCTATCTAGACAACTTAAATTATTCTAGTTAGAAAACTTTGTTGAAAATAAAATAAATTTTGATCAAATGTTATTTTAAATAAATAACACTTTAAAGTACTGTTACATCACGGTACTTACTTACAATTTACTTTATAGCAATATAAATCTTTCAAGTATTTTCAACAAAGTATTCCACACTAGGATTATCACTAATGAATCTCGGTTCTATACTTAAAGAATAAGAAATAGTAATTACAGGCTGTAAAATAAAATGTGGTACTAAGATAAAATGTGTGCAGCAAAAACACTACCATTGTTAAAGATTAATCATTAATTTTATTTAAGTAAGGTCAAATCGATTAAAATTTTATTGACTTGTAAATAATTGCAAATAGTTTATAAAACATAAAAAATTACTTTCACAAACTCTATAACTGCCGTATTTGTAAGATATTACAATATGTATTTTCATCGGCATTTATTATTTTACATGAAATCCATCTAGTAAGATAAAACTGAGCTTTGAATAAGATCTAATTATCATTATCTAGCTGTTCTGAATATCTCAATCGCAACAGCATGCAATCATTCTAATATAGACTTATTTTTGTAAAAATAATGAAGTATATTGGTTGTGTACAAAAAGGTACAAGGATTCACTATATTGCTTTCACTTAAACATAAAAACCTCAATTTGAGTCAAATACTTTCAAGAGCTTTATGTACTTTTCTGAGATATAAATATTTGGCTCTATGTATTTCAAAATCAAAATACAAAATCAAATTTTAATTTCATACTGACTTTGTCGAAAAGCAAATTGATTAATCAAGAAAATGATTGCAAGAAATCAAAACATGGTTTAATTGCACTAAAACACGCTTAAATCGGTGTTTTCTTTCTTTCAAATACAGAACTGCTCTAAAATATTACTTGTAAATGATATTTTTAAGTAAAATGTAAATTTTTGTATGATAAAATTTTAAAGTACGAAAGTTTGTTAAAAGTATGATTTATTTAAGAAAACAAAAGGACGTTTATTGTCAAAAATAATGATTTTGATAATCATGAACCCACGAAAATAATCGCATAGATAAAAAATAATTGATAGTTTTTAAGGTTATCTATGCTACACATACATTGTACTGAAAAAAATAAGCATAGGAACATCAAATATAGAAATAGAAGAACAAATTCTATACAGAATCAAAGTTTTGTCAATTGAGTTACTGTTTTACATATGCTAACTACTTAATTTGTTTTGATATATTCTTTGAAGCATGACATTAGTATACATTTAAAAAAAGTGTAAATAATAAGTAAAAAATATTAAATTACCGTTTAATAATGTTCTAATTTAAAAAAAAAATGATTATCTTCAATATTCCAAGAAAATTAGTATTTTACATCTATCAACTGTCAAAAACAGTTTTATAGCTTGGAGAACCAATCTATTGTTTTCCATCACGTGCAGTTATTGTCAGTGATGCAAATCCAAGATTATAAATCATTTTTATTGTATTAAATATGTTTGAAAGGCTTCCAGCAATTTTAAAGTGGATTGGTATATACCAATATTATTGCCCATTATAACCTATAAAAGCGATAAAGAATGCCTAATTTTCATTTTCAAACTATGATTTGCAAATGTATTATAACGACTATACATATATAAATGACGTAAGTAAGGAAATGGTATTAAACATTAATTATAAGATAAAGTTTTTTAATAAAACAAGGATCTTTCCAAAAAACTTTGTACAAATAATTATTTACTCAAACATCATTAAACTACAACATTCACGTTTTCTTATCTTTCTTTTTCAGTCCCTTCTTAACTTTCTTTTTCAACTCATTTATGTCAATGTCACTTTTTGGTTCACTAACTTTTGCCTTCTTCTCTTCAGGTGGTACAAATGCTTGAGCCCTGCGCTCCTCTCGTTTCTTGGTAGCTTCCTCGTGTCTTGCCTCTTGCTCCTTACGTTTCTTGGCCCTCTTCTGTTCCTCCTTGAGGAAGTACTCACCAGTTGCCAATTGCTTATCAATCTTGCTCTCTTGTTGTGGTGGTGGGAAAGGTGTGTACGGTTTCTTCTCCTTCTTATTCTTGGGCTGCTTCCGTTTGCTAACATTCTTGCTGTTGAATTTAGGTAAGAATCTTTCCCAATTTTCACTTTTCAACTTTGGATCCTTGGCCAATTCCCTCTTGATCATCAATGCTTTGATGTTGTAGATGGGGTGAATATTTTTCATAGTATCCTCTGCAATACGACGCACTTGTTGCAAACCCTTATAGGGACCTAACGCAGCTACAGTTTGACCTTGCACTAACACATAACAGTTTGTCAACAATTCAATAGACTTCAATGTACAGCCATTAGGTCCAATCAGTCTCTGTCGCCTCTTTACAAACTTTTCCTTATTCCTAATGAAAGATGAAATCTTGATAATGTCAGCACCAATATCGTCTTGAAGCACTCTAACTGCCTGTTCAAATGGTACTGAACGCGACATTAGTTTTATCATATCACGAGCTTTAATAATGATGTACGGGTCCCATGTTTTTCGTGTAGTTTTCACTGTCATGCTACCCTCAATGAGGTCGAGCTCAGCTTTCACATGATGTTCGCTCAAGGCTTTCTGCACAAGAGGCCAACATTCCCTCAAATACTTTTCTCTGTACTTGGGAAAAAGTGTGGCAAAAGAACTTTCTTCCAAGAGACGATTTGGGTTGTCTTCTGGTTTGAATTTTGGAATTTTCAGAGACCAGGCATTGTCCACTGGTCCTGTAACTTTCAAATCTCCGTCCTCTGAGTCACTCATTTTTACAAATAGTCAATAACAATTGCGGAAAAATGCTTCTGAAATTAGAAAATCGATAAAATTATTAAGACAGCGTGAAATCAATACTATAAACAAATAGTTTCAGAGGTTAGAATTCTTAAAACATGCTGATTTTCATAATTGCATAGGCAAAATAAAAAGTAACAAATTTTGCAAATACTTGAATTTTACCTGAATTTATTTCATCTTACTTCTGGCATGCTGTTTGCACAACTATCGTTAATTATTGCTATTATTGAGTTTTTATTTCCTAAACACCGACAACTCCGGCAAGCAGCACACGTGCGTGTACTGCGTGTGAAACTTTGAGCAAAACACTTCCGCTAGATGTCGTAGAAAAGGCGCTAAATTTGAAAACCACATGACGTTTACAGTCTATAATGATCGTGGTTCCGAATTGTATTTATTACTATTAAAAATATAAGGCACTTCCGTACCGCGGTCGTACCTAAAAAGTGTACTGTACTTAAGTTGAATGTATGTATACGAAAAATAAATAAAGTGAAATTGAAAAATGTAAAATCTTGAATTTAACTTTAATTATTAATTCAAACAAAATAATGTTTGGTAATTTTGCGATTGTTCTGATCGACGTATTAATTATAGACTCTGTGTAATATTATGCATCAAATCGTTTCAAAATTTTGAGAACTATATCTATCACCACTTTAATTTGAATTTTTTACTTAGATCCTACTTATAATTATTATTTTGTTATCTCAAGGCCGTTTTTCCGCGCAAAGCCTTGCCCGCATTCTCATAAAATTATCCATCCGATCAGCGATCAGTCGTGAAAATTAAGCCGCCGCGTATCCTTCAAGGGAAAACTGTTGAGTACATGGCTTGTAGTCGATAACTCTTGAGGAAGAAAAAAAAGAAAAAGAAAACTGTGTATCATCAACGAAAAAAAACAACCACCACAAAATTCCAAGAAAAAGGGAGAGATCTCTTCCTTGAGTTGCAAAAACAGCTGGAGCCCTCTCTCGCGCGCGTGGCTATTTTCAACCTCCCTCTCTCTCTCTCTCTCTCTCACTCGTGTCCGTGTGCGCGACCTTCGGTGGACAGAGCAGAGCAGCAAGTATAGTAAAGTACTTATACTCGCGTATATTATACGGAGGGAATCGTAAATATAGATTATACGCATATGCGCAATGTGGGTACTGGGCTACTCTGTGGGTTATATCTTTCAAAGTTTCTATCTTTGCCCGCTATTACTTGCTGAGAGGGCGCCAGTCGCTTAACATCGCGAATGTGAATATGCGTATACCTATAATATACACATACTATAATAACTATACCTATAGCTCGTCTGGCGGTGCGTCGCTCTCCAGCTGCGCACGAGAGAAGGACGGCGTTATCCAAACAAAGCCCAGTGAAAAAGGAGGACAGAGCGACGACGAGATAGCTGCTGCTGCCTTGCTCATGTGAGCCATTGCGTTTGCGCCGCGCACTTCCAGTTTCCACTCGCGAGAGAGGGACACGAAGGACCTTGTCGTCGATAATATCAATACTTGTGGACGTCGTCGAGCAGAGAGAGAGAGAGAAAGAAGACTGTGTGTCTGGCTGCTGCTGTGTGTGATGTCGTGAGCGACTTCCTGGTGCAGCGACGCCCCGAGAGGAGAAGAAAGAGAGAGAGAGGAGTGTGTGCGGGTATAACAAGGCTGAAAAGAGAAGAGTTGGTAAAAAAAGTTGTCGCTGGGGAGTAGAGAAAAGAAAGAGATCGAGAACACAAAAAAAGAAAAGAGCAAGGGAGAAAGAGAGAGGCGAAGGCCGCTGCTCGAGCGAGCGCTTACATGAAGGAGCAGGACATTCCGGAGTACCTCGAGGGCTGCGGTTTGTCGACTGCGGCCAGCGACAACATGCCCGAGGCATGCGATCTGCTCAGGGAGTCCACCAACAAGGATGCCAGCACTCAGGTGAGAGAACAAGTTCAAGATTCTTTGCATTATCCACTATTGTTGTTGACAAAACCTTTCTTTCAAGAATTCAATTGTTCCGTGTGGGATGTACTTATATTGTATACTGACGATTGATCTGTAAGACCTTGGCTGTGCCTCCGCTTTCAGATTTCAATTATTGGAGTTGTGCGCTCGGTGCAGTGTTTTGGAGCTGCTTATCTTTTTGTGTTGGATATTCAATTAAAGCTGTCCAAGCTGCTGTTGGTTATATTAATTTTAGAATTAAAAGAAGAATCAATAACATCGATGAGCTTGGGGTTATTTTAAACTGTTATAATTTTACTTCGAGCAAGCCTATTTTGTTTTATCCGTTGTACCGTGGAGTTCCCTTTTCATCAATTATAACAAAATGAAAATTATTATTAGACCATTGATTGATAAAGCAAACATATTTTTTATAAAGTTCAATCAATACTATCTCGAGTTATGAGTTTCCACAACGTCGAGCAAACATCTGAATATTGATAAATTTTCTATAGAAAACAACTCTCTTCAGCAATACAATGTATTGATTTATTCAACAAGTATAATTAGCTAGGCAAACCATGATTAATGTATTGATTAAAAGACTGTATGTGCACTGACAGCTCAACGTACAATTAGTGATACTATTAAAATGATTAATTATCTCTTTTGTTTTTTCTATGATATGTTATGATTCTTCTTGAATAGCAGTTAATTCCTATTGTTTTCAACAGGTTAAAGAGCAACCAAAGGAGAAGAAGTTATCCAGCGCCTCCATATCTTCCAGCGACACAAAGAAGACTGTGACAGTCAAACATCCAGAATCTAACAAGCCCAAGCCCACAGCAAAGAAAGGTAAACCTATACAGGCAGATTTAGACGTAGCCAAAGAATTTATAAGATGTAGAGACGAGGGATTCAAGAGGCTCGACCTCAGCAAATCCAGCATCACAAATCTTCCAAACAGTGTCAGGGACCTCACTCATCTAGTCGAGTTCTACCTTTATGGTAACAAGTTAGTAACTCTTCCCCCCGAGATAGGATGCCTGGCAAATCTGAAGACACTGGCCCTCAGCGAGAACTCGCTGACGAGCTTACCAGACACCTTGGAAAATCTAAAACAGTTGAAGGTTCTCGATCTGAGGCACAACAAGCTGAACGAGATTCCAGATGTCGTTTACAAACTGACGTCGTTGACGACGCTCTTCCTGCGCTTCAATCGAGTCAGATACGTCAGCGACAACATACGCAACCTGACGAATCTGACGATGCTGAGCTTGAGAGAGAACAAAATCAAGGAGCTTCCTGCCGGTATTGGCAAACTCATAAATCTCGTGACGTTCGACGTCTCGCACAATCACTTGGAGCACCTACCCGCGGAGATTGGCAACTGTGACCAGCTGTCGACCCTCGACCTGCAACACAACGAGCTCCTGGATATTCCAGAAACGATCGGTAACCTCGTGTCCGTTACCAGACTAGGTTTAAGGTACAACCGTCTGTCCAGCATCCCCAAGTCCCTGGCCAACTGCAAGCTCATGGATGAGTTCAGTGTCGAAGGCAACCAGGTCTCGCAGCTTCCCGACGGTCTGCTCTCGAGTCTATCCAACCTCAAGACGATCACGCTGTCGAGGAACGCCTTCACGGCCTACCCATCCGGTGGTCCATCTCAGTTTACCAACGTGTATTCCATCAATCTCGAGCACAATAAGATCGACAAGATACCCTACGCCATCTTCTCGCGAGCCAAGAACCTGACGAAACTCAACATGAAAGAGAACCAGCTGACTGCCTTACCACTTGATACCGGCACCTGGATCAACATGGTCGAGCTGAACCTGGGCACGAACCAGCTGGTCAAGATCCCAGACGACATACAGTACCTGCAGAATCTCGAGATTCTGATCCTGTCTAACAACCTGTTGAAACGAATTCCTGCCAGTATAGCCAGCCTGAGCAAGCTGCGAGTGCTTGACCTCGAGGAGAACAAAATCGAGTCACTACCAAATGAGATCGGCTTCCTTCGAGAGCTGCAGAAGCTGATCCTCCAGTCGAACCAGGTGACCTCGCTGCCGCGGGCCATAGGTCATTTGACGAATCTCACGCACCTCAGCGTTGGCGAGAATAACCTCAACTACCTGCCAGAGGAGATCGGTACCCTCGAGAACCTCGACTGTCTCTACATCAACGACAACGCGAACCTGCACAATTTGCCGTTCGAGCTGGCGCTCTGCACGAACCTAAGTATTATGTCAATTGAGAACTGTCCCCTGTCGCAGATACCGCCGGAGATCGTCGCGGGTGGACCATCGCTCGTCATTCAATTCCTCAAGATGCAAGGCCCTTACAGGTCTATGTACCAAGACCACGATAAAGAGATGCCCACCAGCCGTAAAAAGAATCTTTGATATTGCGTTAGTTTGTAAAAAGTGGCCGAGGATTTCTATATAGTTCAATATTCGCGTCTCTTCTCTTTTGCTGCGAATCTTTCTACGTATTAGACGCGTTCGTTCGACGCTGTTATGAAATTGTACTACCTAGATTTTATTTTGTTTTTCTCATCAAGCGGGTCTTGACTTGGAAAACTCTAGAATATTTTTGAAGATTGTCGAAAAATAAGCGTTAATTTTTCTAAACCATTTAAACGATTCAGGAGCAAACGGACGTTCGGTTCGGAGCAGAAGAGAGTATCCGCATTGTCTCTGAATTCTTGATTTCGACGCGACAAAAAAAAAGATAAAGAAAGTAAACCTGTTGAACTGTATGCTGCGGCGAGACGCGCCGCAGGCCACACACATTGTTTTCCATCGATCGAGCCAGTGTAATACCATACCATTGTAGTGCTATCGATCAAATGGTTCAAGTGCCAGAATTTTATTACTGCAAGTCTTTCAACTATGCAAGTATTGCAAGTGACTCTAAAGTTGTGCAACCCATGCGTCACAGATACATACACACATTTCGGATTCGCTGATTTGTGTAATTAAACTTCATTGTTTCTGAAGGCAAACGACCATCTGCTTTCCTTTCCACGTTTATCGCATATTCATATGAATAACGTTGCTTTGAAAATGCAACGTTTAAAATACTTTTGCATTTATATTCATCTACATATACATATGTAAGTCTGAACAAAGCTTTCGATTTTATTTTTAGTAGGTAGCACTATATACATCAACATGAATGAAATCAGGAAGCTATCATTTCAGTTTCAAAACAAGAAACTATAAAGCACAATTGTATCTCCTTATTTTCTTTTAGGAAAGGCCAAAAACTAGATTAAGTACCCATCAATTGCGAAAATTTTGATTTTAACGAGTCATCTCAACTAAGACCACGATTTTGTTATATACTCCTATATTTTTTTGCCAAGCACAAACGAAGCGTGCCAAATTTACGTTGAATTAGCTATGTAGATGACTTATACAAGAGCTTTATGTCTTTAAACTTTTAATTATTTCTTTGAATATTCTTTGATCATATGTCTATACCCAATGTCAATCATTAGATTCTGTGTGCTAGAAATACTTTCATTTGATGTATATTTGTACTTTGTTGAACAAGTGTAAAGTGACTTTAAAAAATGTTGTGTCTTGAATTATAGTTTGTTGACATTTAAGCTTTCATCTACAACAGCAATTGCGTTTGCAATATTTGTTAATAAATAATTCTTATTATTGATGTTAGGCTACTACAGCAGGTCAGTTGGTTTGCTTACGCTGGTCTTTCTCACTTCTCCATTTAATCGTTTTATCTTCTTGTTTTCATTTGAAAAAAAAACAAAAAACGTTCAAAGTTTCAATTAGAACACAAATTATTTGATCAATTTTATACCTATTTCTTTAAAAGTTTTTGTCTCAAAGAAAAATACTTTTCTTGTATGCATTAATGTATATCTGGTAGATGTGTCATTATCAGTGTTTTAATATAATTTGTCATTGGTAATAATCCTAGACCTATCTTATTGTATTTCACATATATACAACTCCAGTGGAGAGTTATAAATAATTGCAAGCATGCTTAATTTTAACAGTATAATTTAATGAAAATTAAAAATTATATTAACTAAATGTTTGCTATAATCAGAAATGTATTGTATTTTGCACAATGAGTGACATTTCATATATTGTAGACTTTACATTAATGTACAACAAGTTTTTATTTTTATGAACAAAAACTGTTTATTAAGAGTGAATTTTTTGAAAATTCAGTTTTTCCTCTTAATGAATTTTCATTGAATTAAATCAATGGATCCTAAGTGCGGTATTTTAAAATCCATCAATGGCTGTGTATCGTGAAAATTCTCAAAATTACTTTATTATTCTTATTGCATATAGTTCTATATATATTACAAATTGTTACGCTTAGATTTTATTTACTGTTTGCTTAACAGAATTCTATGCGCACAAACGAAAATCGATTTTCCATCCTATCTATAGAATTTTACATGAGAATTTCAAATCTCTGTACATACGTAGTTATAATGCAACATTCAAAGTCTTCTTTAAAGACTTCTTCGTTATATTTTCAAGACTCGAAGAAGAACTTGTAGAAAGAAGGTGGATGATGTGCTTTAAGCATGGAAAAAGTTTAAGTATTTGGAAATGAAGGGAGTAATTTAGATGTTGTTCCCTGAATTGTATTATTCTTCGTTACGTATGTATTTATGTTATTATGTTGTATCATTAGGATCTAGACGGAAAAAAATTCTCTGACTTATTATGAATATTTTACGAATTTTTGTAAAGTTTTATAAAAGAGAACATATTTTTATTAAAATTCAAACGTTTTACATTTTTATAGACAAGTTTAAATTTCTGATAATTTAATTATGAGAGATTTAATGCATTTATTCAATTGATCATTTATTAAACTATTGTTAAACTTTGAAATCTTCCAAGATTTTATCTACAATGATCATTTTATTTAAGATAAAGTAACAGAGATATTTTTTCCCTGCTAAAGTAAGATGTTAAATTTTTAAGCTGAAAGCAACTGTTGTCCTCTAGACTGTTTCAGAATATTTAACTTCTTCGTGCATGAAAACTATATTTATAAGTGAATATTTATATGATTGCTGTATACTAAAAAGGTCGACGATACGATTAAAAATTATTTAGGAGTGTACTAACAAAATAAAACTTGAAAGTTCAAATTCATGAATTTTTTAGTTCTAAATTTTTAATAGATATTTCTACTAGAATTCATGCATGAAAAGGTTAATTTTTCATTCATGCACTAAGCATTTCTTGTTTTGAATGGACATTTATAATTTTCTACAGGTCATTCATACAATGATTAGCTGATTTGTAATTTCGATAAGTGTAACAAAAATTTTATATTAATGTTAAGATATGGTTAAGCTAAAATTAGAGGAATACTTGTACGAGCTGTCAAATTTCAACCAGACGGAAAGAAATGTATTGAAGTTTTAAAAAGATTGAATACAGAAAAGTTTGTGCTTGCAGAGATATAATATTTTGTTATAAACTTGCTAATCAATTTTTCTATGTACGTTTTCATTACAAGAATACACTGCAAGTGATTTTTACTAAAGTAGCAACTCTGTAAAGTCTTCGGAATGTTTAATGCTGATTAACTACTATTTACAGCAAGAACTTTTGTAACAAACATACGACTTTTCAAGTGCAAAACTTTTTCATCCGTACTAATTATTTATTCATTCTGAACAAAGATTCCTGAACAAAATCTTTAAGTTTTTATAAAATTGCTTCGTTTCGAAAACTGTCAGTTTAATATACGAATTAAAAATTTTTTGTAGAAAAAAACTGAACTTTTCTCACGAAAATATTGTCCATGTTTGGGCTCATGTACAGAGAACTAAAAATGGTTGGAAGTATACATATAAAAAAGATCACATGTGATCCTTCGATCCAAGTGTCCATGATGTGACAAAGGCACTTTAAAATGATGTATGCTAATAGAATTATATTTTATTATGTTTTTAATTCAACGAACAACAGGTGCAATCCGAGAGATTAAAGATTTTGTATTTTCACTCCATGCAATGAAAACAGTAATGGAGTTATTTTACACAAATGAAAAACTAAGACTTTTACATCTACTTTTAGTATGTATAGTGTAATATAAGGCAAGTGCAACTTTTTCGCATATAAATTACCGCTGCAGTTAAAATTAAACAACGACAGTAAACTTTGCGCATTGTGCATAATCAATTTCAGTTATTCAATATTAGTGCTGACGATAATTTTTTTTTTAAACTTCGTTATTCAAACGACGCTTTAGTTACTACAAACAATGTAACTTATTTCTAAAATAAAATGTATTTAAAATTTTGAGATTTTATTAACTCATTGTGTACAAGTATTAAATAATTGTCAGCACAATTTTTAACAAGTGTGCGTAATATCCAGTTGGTTTACATTTAAGGATTCACATTCGTATAATGTGTTTATAATTTTTATTCACGATTTGGCAGAGTAACGAAGTTATAATATCAATGTAATCATCTTTCATGTACCTCAGGGCAGAGAACCTGCGACAAAAGTTCTTGTTGGTTGAAATCTTAGATAAGAAAATGACAAAGTATAAAAAAAAAGTAACAGAAATATACTTTATCTACGCTACCGCGTGTATGTACAAATGTGCATTTGTTATACACTCAACGTGACTTCGTATTAAATAACAAAAAAAGATGCAGCGTTCGCTTTCTACAAGAAAGTTTTCAGATAAGCTACAAGAGTGCAATTCATTATTGTAAACTGTTAAACAGTCTTTATTAAGAAAAGCGAAAAAAACCGTGCCGTAAGAACGACATATTTAATTGATAACACAATAAGAAAAAAAAAATAAATAAAAGATTGATAGCACATTATTCTCATATTGTGAAACTTGTTGAATAATAGCCTGAAGGGCGCAATATTGTGTGTATAATTCACATAATGTAATATTATAATTCAATCACTGTAATTCAATGTATATTATATGAAAATGACAACATAGATAACTGTATAAATATTTCTAAATATACGTATGTATTATAAAATTATGTTTACTCATTCGCATACTAGCTTCTATAGTGTACGTAATACATACGCATCACTGATTTATTAATTAACGCTTTTTCTTTTGCGTGATAGTACTTTTCTCTTTAAAAATAAATTTCTTCTTTGGTTCATTCTGAAAAAGAAAAATTTATTTTAAAAAGTACAACCTGCATGCAAATTGGACAAAAATAAAAATATGCTTACATTTGTGACTGTAGTATTGTTCTCGCCAAACGGAAGCTCGTCTATATTATGAATTTCAGTAGTATGTTTCTCGATATTATTCATAAAATCACTAGCTTTAACAAAATGCGATCCGTTACTTAAAGTTTTGGCTTTCGGTTGTGGCGATGATCTCCTTTTGAATTTACTATTATTTATTCTCGGTCCAGCTTCTCGCAGTTCGGAAATACAGGATTTTATTCTTTCAGAGCAAGTAGTCGACGCAGGACTAAATCGTGATGTGTTATTGTCTTCGGGTAGCATGTCGTCGTTGAAAAAGTCATAATTATAACTAGATTTCGCTCCGTTCAATTCTTTCAAATTAACGATTCGTTCTTTGCATTCGTCTATTTCTTTTCTCAATCTAAAACCGAGAGTCAAATTTTTCATTATTCAATTGTTTTATTAATTGAAAACAGATAAAAGTGTAAATTAACGATTGCAATAAAATACCTTTGCATTTCCGGAGTTCCTTCTTCAGCTTCGCGAAGTTCTCTTTTGAGTTTGATCATATCTTCTTTTAATCCGTAGCTCCTTTGTGCTTCCAAGTCTGCTTTGAGATCTTCAATTTCAAGTAATAGTAGTCGCGTTTCTGTGGGATCTTCTACGGCTAAAATACAAGTACAATATAAGTGTGTATTTACAAATATCAATTCCGAGAAATATGATCAAAACGAGTTTTTAAAAAAATACTTACATTCTACTGGTTTCTCGGCGCGTTCTCCTTCGCAATCGCAATCGAACGAAAAATCCCAAGGAACATCAGGATAATTGTACACAATAGTTTCAAAGTCGTGTTTTCTCGTAAAATCCCAAACTTTATCGCATATTTCACTCTCGAGCCTCCAAACTTTATCGTGAAGTTTGTCCTGCGCAAAACATCAAATTGATAAAATTTATAAATTCATGCATATGTTATTATTTAGTTAAATTATCATTGTTTCCTTACCAACTCATTATTTTCTCCTTTCAGTATTTTTGTCTTCTCTTGAATTTTCGACTTGTTAGTTAGCAACAAATCTTCAAAAACTTTGAGTTTTATCCATTTTTGCGTAAGCTCGTGTTGACGTATATGGAAAGAATTGTCCATCTGTATAGTCTGTAGTAGATCGAGTATGTATTTTTTCTTTTTATTATGTTATTTATTATCGTCTATACTGAGATACTTATTGCAAAGTTAGTACGACGAAGAAGAAAAGCGTAACTTGGTTGTTGCATACATATATTACATTAATCTATAAGTTTCAAACGATTATAACGCTCTCAGAATTCCTTTTTATGTCTTCTGATGGTGGTATTTCGATTTTTACCCACCAGGCGTCGCTCGTCGCTTAACAATGGCGATCTGACAAAGGAGGCAGTTTTGAATTGGAACGTCAACGTCGCGCTTATTAATGTATCGTTCAAACGAATTCTTTTGAGGGGTACTGAAAATTTAGGAATCAATAATTTCAACAAGTAAACATTAAATTTCATAAAAATATTAAAAGTACTTTATTTTACATCCCCGCGCGTATACGCAGTTGCAGTTTGAAATCAAGCGCGATATTCAAACATAAGAAAATGTTAGCAAATGTACATACAAAGTTTACTAAAGAATTTAATGGTCGCTACGAACCAGGTAGAAAAAAAATTAAGTAAAGAAATGAAAAAGGTTACAATTAAAATGTGGGAAAATGAAATGATTAAGGTAACGTGCGTTTCGCCCCGAACCTGTCGCTGGGCTCATCAGTAAGATGACGAGAGGTATATTTTAACGAACATTAGAATAATATTAAAATAAAATTGGACCTTGGTCACAATTAGTCCTTAAAATCCACAAAATAATATTCCATGGAGTAAGTTAAGAGTTGATTATGCAGCAATCTTCTCCAATCGTGAATAAGTGGATTTTGACATGTCGATTTGACAACGAAAAAAGTTTAGTTCTTCTTCCAAAACGCTAGAGGGACTATGGTTTTTATGTTCCGACAGCGAAATTTATCATTTTGGTCTAT
>UCOJ01001980.1:0-17452 GCA_900474305.1 Cecidostiba fungosa
AATTAGGCTCTCTATATAGAGTGAAACGCCTCTCGAAGCTCGAGTGAACTTTCACTCTTAAACTGAGTGAATTGAACCGCTGCTCTATAGTTGTTTTGAACTCTAATCAGAGTGCTAATTTTATTATTACAGTGCATTTATACAACAATTGGAGTCATTTTTAGAGTGAAATCTTACTCTAATTAGAATAAATATTTTTTCAAAATATTATTTTTATTTTTTAAATAATTATTAATCAATAATATATTTAATATCTATTATGTAATTTATATTTATTAATATTGATCAAATTTTTATAATTATTATACTTTAAAATAAAAACAAATTGATTGTAACTCCTCTCACTTCAATTGATAATCTTTCTATATTATTAAATTTAAATTAATTTATACATGAATAAATTATATTATTAAAATTTTTTATAATTATTTTTAATAATTTAATATAAATAACATTATTTTCATTCAATAATAAGACACTTCCCCTTCACTCTGCTAACGGGTTGTGTAAATTATTAAAGCTGTTTATATGACATTTTTAATGTACCCGCTCCTTAGAGTGATATTTCGCTCTGTTGACGAGTGGTGTCAATTTTTAAAGATGTTTAGGGACGTGACATTTTGTCTTCACTCTATTCCTAGAGTGACATTTAACTTTAAATTATTATTGTTAACAGTATTATTATTATTAAATTATTATGGTGGCGAGCATATACACAGACTCTAGTATTCCCTACTGTTATTTCAGTCATTACAGCTGTTATTCTTGTACACACTTTAATTGTTCATTACAAACACATACTGTGAAAAATGTGAACTGTATGCCTTGCGTGTATGACTACATGCAGGGAACGCACAGCTTACTTTTCTAAAATAAACTAAAAAGTCCTGTACGTTTTTTAAAATGATTCTTTGATTTTATTCAAGTACAAAGAAAATGGATGTAGAAACAATCATGAAAATGCCAGTAATATAATATATCTGTGGATATACGCCATTAAATGACGTTAAATGACGTTATTTCGTCGAAGATTAACACATTTAAAATTCCCGAGGAAGACTGATTCATTTCAGTTTTACTGCAAAGACTATTACATTCCGTACTCTTGCATCGAAGACTAATACATTTGCACTCCCACCGAGAAAACTAATGTGTTTCGCACTCTCGGTGCACCAACTACAGCAAATTTCATGTTTCATTTTATGCTCGGTCAGCGAGTTTTAAACGAATAATAATACACGATAAGAAATGCGTACTGTGAAAATTTCAACTCAATCGAGGTCGTTTTAATCGAACTATCTCCAAAAGCAGACAAATGAGTATATCTCGAATCTCGTGAAAAAATTTAAACTTTTTATAGTACAAAGTTCTTACTATGTATTATTTTTTTCAATCTAAAATTTCGATACAAAAAAAAACGAGAAATCTATTAGTCCTAGCACCGGGATTGCGAAATATATTAGTCTTCCTCACAAAAGTGCGAAATGTATTAGTCTTCGCGGCGAGAAGTGAAATATATTACTCTTTATTAGGAGCGACGATTTGAGGCTTCAAATTGAAACCTTTTATGACGTCAATTTTTTCAACAGAGTGTACTTCTAAATACTTATACTCTTAAATAATTTAAAATTGAAAAAAAGGTTGTCTATTTAGGTGCTACTATCCGGATGGTAGTACAGAAAATGTGGGAGCGAATGTCAAAGAAATGCTGTTTTTTAATTGTTTTTTATTTAGTAAAATTATTAATTTCTGGGACAATAGCCACGATTTTCTGTATTACCATCCGGATGGTAGCATTTATATAGGCAACCATTTTATCAATTTTAAAGTATTTAAGAGTAAAAGTATTCGGCAGTACACTCTGTTGAAAATAATGACGTCGTAAAAGGTTCCAATTTGTAGCCTCAAATAACGTCATTTAATAATGTCATTTAACGCTATTTAATAACGTCATGAAGTGACGTCATTATTTTCAACAGGTATGATTCAAGAGGGTCAGGTGTAGAATGCGTATACCTATCCTCGCTGGATGCAATACGAGAGAGAGAGAGAGAACTTTTGGCAATTAACAAGGCTGCTACGCACTGTGGCACTGCGATTCGAAATTCGACAGCAGTGTCTTGAAGGTTACAGCTTTCTGAGAAACTAAGTAGAGATCAAGATTAACGGAGAAATCCCCAAGCGGTCTCGCCTCTGTAGGTCAAACCTCTCCTAAGTCTCTTCCTTCGTGTTTCTTGGTTTCCCTTTCTACCACTCCATCCTATTCGTTATTTTTTCCTCGCTTGTTAGGACATACGCACTTCAGTTCATCAGTGGCTTTTGCTTAGGAAAGATGATTGCCGAAATTTTCACTGCCTGCGCGCTTACCGGTCTCTTAGCGCTAGTTTACCTGTGCTTTTTTTACAAAATAAATTGGATACGAGTGAGTGATATAGCATATAACAGTTCAGTATTAGTTTATTTATTTTGGTAGTTATTTTTTATTTTACTTTCAAAGTCAAATCCTGTGTGTAAAAGCTACAAGTTTGACAAAGTTTATAGGTTTTTTATAATATACTGTGCTACTAAACTTCTAAACTCAAGATAAATTAAACTTATAAATATGTTTTTATTAAATCGAATGATTTTTCAGGATTTAACGGATACAGATCCAAAATCTTCAAGTTTAATGGCAAAGTACAAAACGAACATAAACCATACGTTAAAAAATTTGCCACCGGTTTATCCTAATGGATGGTTCAGTCTGTTGGAGAGTCGCCAACTTAAGAATGGCCAGGTAAAACACGTAGCAGCACTTGGTCAAAACTTTGCAGTTTTCAGGTATGGAAACATCAATTTATATTTTTTAACAAACAAAACTATTTTTTGAAACCGATTTTTGGTTTTCGTAATTTGTCATTACAATTAATATAAAATAAAAAAATGTATGTCTCAATTACAGAACTGAAAGTGGTGTGGTTCGAATAGTAGATGCTTTTTGTCCACATTTAGGAGCTAATATGGCTGAGGGCGGTAAAGTTATAGGAGAGGAATTGGAATGTCATTTTCACAGTTGGCGCTTTTGCGGCGAATCTGGAAAATGCACGACTATTCCGTACTCCAAAACTGGTAATTATTAATATAAATTTCATGCATTAATATAGTAGTATATTTTCAGTTTTCAAATAATTTCAAATTTTTCAAAATTTTTATAATTTTTTAAAATTATTAAACGTTTGTAAATTTATTAAAAAGTTTTGAAAAAACTGTGGAATGGATTCATTATTCTTCACACTTTTGTCAAATACGCTCGAATTGGAGCTCTGTTGGCATTCGTTTTAGATGCATGTAAAAGGGCCTATTACATGCGCGTATTTTAGAAGTTATGTATTGGTAATATTTGCAAAAAGGTTAACCAAAAACACAATTGATGCGTATTTTATCCAAGCCCTTTTTTACTGTAACCAACCATTTTTTCCGTGTATAATTTTAAATAAAATCATAATGTACTCGAAGGTGTTATAAAATATGAATAATATTATTATTTTTAGTACCCTCAAACATACAAGTCAAAGTGTGGGAAAGCGTTGAGGTAAATGGATCAATATTTGTGTGGTATCATGCAGAAAACGTCCCACCCTATTGGTGGCCAAAGAAAGAGGAAGCAATCGCAAAATACGGCTTGCTATACCAAGGTCGTAATGAATATTACATCAACTGTCATATTCAGGTATGCGCAAAGCATTTAAATATCAGTCCGCAACATTAACGTTCATAAAACCAATTAAAAATAATATTATTCACAGGAAATTCCTGAAAATGGTGCAGACTGGGCCCACCTAGGCTCGATTCACGGTTCAGCAATGCTGCCAACGGACATGTTCTCTAAGATAATGCATCACAGATGGACCGACATATCCTGGTCAACTATTTCCAAAAATAACACAACCGCCGACAACGACGTCTCAGAACAGGAAAAACACATCGCCTATCTTACGCTCCATCACTATCTGATCCTCTTTAACAAGTTCTCTCTTCTGGCGCTTAAAGTACGGGGTCAACAAGTAGGCCCAGGCTGCGTGGAAATCTATTTACAAAGCGCCTTGGGACCCATGTTTATAGTGCAGACAGTCACTCCAGTGCAGCCACTGATTCAGCGAGTTACGCACACGATGTATGCTTCCAGATTCGCATCCTTTTACTCGAAAATCGTCTTCATAGGCGAGAGCATCATGTTCGAGAGAGATGTGCGTGTGTGGAATCACAAAAAGTACATGCATAATCCTGCACTAGTCAAGGAGGATAAAACGATAAAGGCTTTTCGCAAATGGTACCAGCAGTTCTACTCGCAGAACAGTCCGACGTATAAGTCATGTAAAGCCTCCTTGGACTGGTAAAGATTTCTACGATTTTTGCAGTCTTGACTAAAGTACTTATGGATTCGACAACAGAGTTATGGATTTTAACACGTTTTTATTAAGTACCACGATAAACACTTAGTAATAACATTGTACCTGTGATGATTCATGAGCACAAATTCACGTCGACATGCATAGGAAAACAATAAACACATCAACGGGCCGTCGAACAAATTTCTCTATTTACTAGGTGCATTCATGCGCGCTCGAATTAGAAATCGCGTTAGAATTTTCAAATTTAGCGTCATTAAATACAACCAGTCGTGGTAAGTTTTTTAAATATTAGCTTCAGGGCCGCCATTAATTAATCACATTTTTCGATTTATCAGAATCAATCAATCCATATTCGAGTTCACTTTTCTGTCATCGCTATTTTAAGAATCAACTCCCCGACATCATAATACATTTAGAAAATAGACCCGCGACCTTGACGGTGTATGAGTATGTATAATCAGCCGTATTATAATAGCGCCAAGCCATGTAACCGTTTTGGACATATCTTTCGCTCCACGACGCTTGAATTTTTCGGCTATCTAATCTCTGGCTATTAGCGGTAATAGGTGGCGCATATTTAAGGTAATTTTCCTACAGGAAATACCATACTTCCGTAATCAATCTGTGCGCCTAGTATAGATATATCGGTTTGTAACCTATGCCAAAATTGCCTCGTTGGGCCTGATGCACGAGCCACTCATGTTATGACTGATGCGTAAGCTCAATTTTGTTGATGAATTTTTAAATTGAGAACAGTAATTACAATTTTATGAATAAAATGCTACCGATGAAATTTACAGCTTACAATAAATACAAAAAGTAGGTTGTAATTAAATACTTCTATAATGTTATTATAAATGTATGTAGTTGCAGATTACATGATGTTAGATATTTTGTATACAATTTAGAATAATAACTTTATAGATCCTAAATAATTTTTGTATATAATTTAAATTATGCACAATAAAGACAGTTTTAACTAAGATATATATTTATAGATGATTAAAGTTTACGTAGTACATTTATCATATATAAAAAAAATGTACTTCTTATATACTTATAAATGACACACAAGTGTAGTGCAAATTTGCTATTTTACCAAATTGGCATCAATCGGTTTTTGTTTTAACGAAGCGACATAAAGCTAATTCTTCTCAGTGTTATTTTATATACTAATACGGCATATACTTGCAACAGCGCAAATGAGGCATAAGTCAAAGAATCGACATAAGTTATCATTAAAAAATATTATTTTTATTAAATAAGCTACAAGTCTATAATACTAATGAATACATTAGATCTTGGAACAAAGACAAAAAATCATAAGCTATGACGAGCTTTCGAACTGAGTCCAGGGTGCAGCCGCGTCAAAGCCAGCAATATACCGACGCCACGGGCTGCTACCCTGATCTGTCTTGTATCTCAATTCAGCAAACGACCCTTCTCCCAACCTCTCTTTCTGTATCGTAGTCGAGAGAAACGAAGAGAGAGAGAGAGAGAGAGAGAGAGAGAGGGAGAGAGAGAGCTTCGAATCCTGTGGGTGTATTTATAATATTATCCTCCGGCGAGCGCAGCTAAATATTACTCCTACGCTGGGCATGCAATCCTGGTGGCAGGTGTATCGCGAATGGCTCAACTCTTTCGTTCCGCACGCCCACGCACGATGCGAAACAACGGGGATGGAAATATATAACACCTACGAGCGACTAGGGGTTTAGACATTACTTGTAGTATACAAACATATTCTTGTTATTTGTGTATACATCTATATAATATACACAAGATCGATAAATGCTGTGGTGTATGGGCGTAGCTGCAAGTTAGTCCATAAATCGTTGCCCTATAATATACACTTTTTTATACATTTATAACATAAAAAAAATCATAAATAATCCTATATAAATTTTGGCAACAAATAATATATCCATAATTGTTATATTATTATAATACGTAAACAGGGAGCCTAGAAGAGAATATCATTATACGAAATTCTCTGGAATGTCGAATAGTGGAATCTTCTACGTCTAGCTCATTGTTCCCTGATTCCAGCTGCATCGTGGAATTCTGGAAGGCGACTGCGTCATGTGAATGTGAATGTACTCGTGAGACACCTCACTCTTGTGCTTCGATCCTGACACTGTGCGCAATGTCGTACCGTTAAAGATTCGCTTTTGCGCATCTGCTTGAAAAGCGGATATTCACTGACGTTCTAGGAGTAATTTTGCTTATCGCATTTGTGCTTACTTATTCGCGAGTTTTGTACAATATACCCTATTCTTTATTACGATATTTTGCTGTATGCGGAGAATATAAAATATATTGTACAAATTAAATATTTTGATAGCTTGCTGTGCATTTAAAGTTGAAATATTATACAAGGCAATGATTGTAAATCAAATTATATTAATCTGTAATATAATCAAATCTTGTTAATCTTTGTGCTTATTTTGGTAATAAATGATAGCGCACGAAACTCTTGCGGCAAAATGACTTTGATTTCTTTGATAGCTTTATTCATTTACGTATAATAACGATAAAAATATTGACGTAGACGGTTCGCATAACAACATTGCCCTCTAATTGCGTATCATAGAAAGCTAAAATCTTATTATACGATCGAAAATTAATATATTCTTATTATTAAAAAATAATGATACATTGTTTAGCTCTCAAGTCTTACAGCTAATAACTTTACTCTTGCACAAGAAATATAAATCTACATGGAAAGGTTATTATTTGTCTTTTATAACTTGTCAAGTTTGCCATTTTAGCTTTTGTTTTTTTTTCGTTTCCATATCTCATAGTATATTTTTTCGTTCAAACCATTTAACTGGTTATACAAATAACTTTCACTTCCAATCCAGCAGCGACCAATCTCGCCATCAGTGAAACTAGTTTCTCAACATAAATTCATTCGGAGTTACATCCTATTATTGTGCAAAAAAAAATGATTTGCATAAATTTCAAAAATATTCAATTAAACCAAAACTTCCCTCTCAACCCATTTCTTCCAGCTACCCATACACAGCTCTCCCTATGCCAACATCTCTCTACTCCCTTGACTCCTGAAACAAAGCCCCTCGGTAGGAGCAACCCCTACCAGCTTCGAGACTAGCAATTCACGTACACCCTCGCCACTTCCTCTGCACCCTAATACACCCTACGATTTCAGTGCAGCTCGTTTTCGCCACTTCTTGGTCTCGCGTGCTCCCTTATTACAGTTGTTTACTGCTGTCTTGACAGTCGACCGTCCCACGCATTCCTCTCTACACACATCCCTACTTCTCGATATATCACAGACACACAAAAACCTGATTTCTCTTTGCGATAGTTATTACTGCATCGGAAACAAGGTGCCACCGCTGCTGCGTCCCTATACCGATCTGCCGCGATCGAGGATAATTTATACCCCCCTCGGAAGTGCTACGCTGGTCGAAGCTGCAGTTCTCTCTGTCTCTCGCGCGCTACGCCGACGGCGGTGGCCGCTCAGCACTCCTGACATCCTGATCGGTGCCGATCGAATCGATAAAACGGCCGATAGTCCTCGATAGTTTCTTCGGCCCTTGGCTTTGTTCGAACTCCCTCTCCGTTTCCTCTTGAATTTTCGATTCCTCTTTCTTGTATTATACACGCGGTTGGAAAGAGACACGTTTTGTTCTATTGTTGCTCTTCTCGGAGGGCATGCAGGACGTCAAGGGCCATCGATGGGTGATCGAATATTTTGATACGGTCTGGCGAAACTGTACTATAGGACGTACCATCGGATTGGCTGTACAAAGGAAGGATTAGCGAAGTGTGCGGTGAAAATATACAAGAGCACGAGCGTATACTATTAGGAGGTTGAGTATATGACGGGGTAACGAGGACCGTTATAATATTACATGCGCAGTGTAAACAACTCCGTTACATCGACGTAGCAGGAGAATAAGAGAGTCGAGGAGGTACCAGCGCGGGAAACTTTACGAACCAGAGTCGCATATTGCTAACGGAGGAGGTGGAACTTTCTCCTTGCTGTGCGTTCCACATTCTCTCGCTCTCTTTCTCTTTCCCTTCGGCCACTGTCTCTTTCTATACTCTACTCTCGCCCCCACCTGATGCGGATTCCCCTTTCTCCGCAGCGGGAGATTCTGACGACGCTTCGCTGTACGAGGGACTATACTGTGAAGGTAGTGGTTCGCTCTGGAATATATAGGAAGAAAGTAGAGAGAGCACTGATGTATATGTGTATTGTGAGAATTGAAATTGCGAAGTACGGCATTAAGATTATGTGCTTTGATGTACGATACTTGGATGGAGGAAGTCTGCACATCTCAGATGAGAGAGGCAACGACGTTGAAAAATAGATTATTTATGTTTGTAAGTTGGAGATTTGTTTATTAGGTAAACATATTGCATTCGGATGGACATTTTGGAGACTTTGAATATGTACCTATATAAAAATAAATGAAAAATGTTTATTTAAAAGAAAATATTAAATAAAGAAGTTTGAAGTATACTTAAGTTTCTAATTTGCCTTTGAAATTGTATTTGTTTATTTTTTACAAAAAGACAACTTTTAACAGTTTCATGGTAAAGTAAAGCTTATAAGTCAGTCACTCGATGTTAATAAATTGCAATAAAAAAATGAATTTATTGTATAAATATAATAATAAATCTTTTAGAGCATTTCTCGAGCACATTATAATATTTTTACATCTGACACCTCTATGCAATATTTTAAAAATATACAACACACAATATTAAAGGAAAAATACTCTAATCTCGAGTATCATGCAGTATAGAGTTTTGAAGATGGGATAGATATGAGTGCGACAATTCATATCTCTCATAGGAAGGAAAATAGGAAAGCAGAAGAACTAGGAGCTGCGGTTTATGCTCTCGTGTGTCCATCATATTTCAGAGGAAGCCTCTTTTCACCTCACACCACGGTAACGCCCTTCAGCGTCTGCCTCTTCTTCTATCCATCCTCTATATTTCAAACACCCAGGGTATCCCCTATGATAGCAAAGCGTAATAAACGACGGGTGGTATAATTATTGCACTACATATCACGGTTAAAAATTTTTTTAAAAATAATCTTGAAAAAATTAGTGCCGAATTATAATTTTAAATGTGATGTTCAAAACGCAACGTAAAAGATTCTAATTTAATAAATAATTTTTTTTCAAGATAAAAAATGCTTCATACTCAATTTGCATAAAGGTAAAATTTAGCTTTTCAAAGATGAGAGGCATAATTAATTTTTTATATATAGCACAAATATTTATTCTCATTAATTTTGAATTTATTTAGATTAGATATTACGCAAGTAATAATATAATTATTATAAAAGTTTTTACAGTATTGGCAATTGAAAAAAAAAATATTATTCTACACTTCGCAAAACTATATTTATGCTAAAAACTCTTTTATGCAAACCACTCAATATCAAAAATTAACTTTTAAAAAATTCTTTATATGCTTAAAAGTGCAATATAACAATAACAACATAGTTCAGAACAATATTGTCATTCCTTAATTAATACATAAAATTACTAAAGATTTTCCATTCATTTACAATTATCCTCAATCCATTCTGACAGTGTATTTGTTTTTCCATATTTTACTTCTCTAATGGATTTTTTTCTCTCTCTAAAAATTATTTTCTTTTTCTCGTGTACGCTTTTTCGAAATTTCCAAGGGTTGTATCAGGGACTGACGGTACTACATGCACGAGCGAGCCCTCCATGGCAAGCTTTTGATGACTGCTGAACTCCTGTTCCTCATGCGTGGATGGGTTCCTTTGTCAATTTATGAGCCCACCCCTTTGTCATGCATGCATGCATAGTATAGGTTTACACATGTGATTTCATCGACGAGACACGAGTATCAGTGGAAGTTCTCTAATTAAAGCTGCAAGAATACACGTTACATTTACATTGACTGATGGAGTTAGCTTTAGTAAGTCGTGATTAATATACGGAATTCAAAATCTGGCAAAAAATAGTGATAAATATTGTAAACGAATAATAATACATAACAAAAGATATTAATATTTATAATTTTTTAATAATATTTAAAACATAACTAGACGTTTTTTTAACAATGATTAAGAGAATATGATCGTTTCACACGCACGAATGAAAATTCCCTCTACAATATTATTACCAAATAATAACAAGTATAATAATAAATTAAAACGTAAATACCCAGATCATGTATCACTGTAATATATAAACATACCAGTTCTGTAAAAATAACAAATTATACAGATTGCAGTAGTCGAAGTTCTACTATTTGTAATCAGTTTCAGAAAAATATCTGATTTCTCTCATGTAAAAGATACGATATCTCAACAAATTGATCAATCTTGCGTATAATTTAGATTTAAAAAAAACACGTTTTCTTAAATTACAGACATAATTGACCCCGTCACTAAATCCAACACACACTCTCACCTTCGACATCAAGCAATCATCCATCGACCTTTAATAATAACCAGCGCCTACCTATACCCATCATCAGATCAGACATCATTCGCGCAGGTCCAGCACGCTTGCGGCGTGCAATTAACCGGCACCGCCCGCCAGGCCTTTAAAAAGGCCGTATCTCTCCGCCCCTTTTCCCGTACCAAAACAGGGCCAGCATAGCTCGCTCCTTACACACACATACATACATACACCAGACACACTCACTCGGCCCTTTCGCAGGCTGCAACTCCCATCTCGATATATACCATACCTCCGCAGAGCCAACTCCCTCCAGACTCTCTCTCTCTCTCTCTTACACACACTCATACACACATCGACTTTGGCTCCTGGCGAAAGAGAGAGAAACCGGGAGCCAGTGCTCCTGTGCGCTCCTGCATTCCTGTTGAAAATGCGTGGGCGCGGTCTCCCCGAGGGCTGGCCGTGGAGTCGCGGAACGACGCCGCCGCCGCCCTTTCGAGTCGCGGCGTCCAACCCCGCGGGTCGAGAGCGTCGGCACGACCCTCGACACTCACCAGACTGCCAGGGAGGCGCCCCGAGGATGACTCGCCGTAGCGGCCTGCTTTTCGAGCAGGCGAACAGCTCTCGACACGATATCATCAAGCTGCTGCTCAGGGTGGATGCTGTGGAGGAGGAGCAGGAAGGATATTATACTATAAGAGCGTCGCGGGGGCGGGAGGCGGTAAAAAGAGGGTATTATATAATAGTAGTCGTGTGCTAGACGTCCCTGTGTAGAGCAATCAAAAGGCTGGGGTGAGACGATGCTGGACTTGATGGATGGATTAGCTGTTTGCTTTGACAGCGAAATTAGCAGGAGCTTATGAACTCGACGTTTTGATCGAATGCTTCTGATGGGCAGCACACGTGCAGGATTTTATACTGGTCGCGGTCTGATATGTGTGTGTGTGCAAAAAAATTTTTGCGTTTGTTGAGTTTCATTTCTTGTTTTTATTTTGCAAGGATTTAATTCGCTGCTTGAATTTATATGCAGAGTTTCACTCGATAAGCGACAGCTTGGTTAATATCGAGTTGAGCTTTGCGTAAACACAGAGCTGTTTAACGTAATTCACATTGACTAAACTATCGATAATGCGGATAACAATGGTAAAATAGACGTATGAATTAGGAAACTATGAATGCTCGAATACGATCAACTATAATTTCACTCGTATAATGGCTTTGAATCAAAGCGAAAAAATTTGCTTTAATAAACCCTGCACGCTGTACTCGCAATAAACTACTAATAAAAAAAATCCACAATAATGAAGACATCGTCAACGAAAATCGATAAACCGAAACAAAATGAAGGAAACAACAGCTACAGAGAAGGGATAACGGCCTGCCATTATACGCATGCTCAATATAAAGGAAAAATTTGCATGCCTGGTATTCGCTCACTTGCTCTCCGGCTTTCTCTCTTCTCTGAATTTCGCAACACCGCCCTTTCGCTTTTGCGTCAGCGATATTACGAGGGGACGCTCGATCCCTTTCAGCTCTCGAGGGTCTGTCCGAATGAACTCTCCACCCTGTGCAGTCGGTGTTTAGCGCCTCGTCGAGGGGAATGAAATGCGATTGGTGTGGGAATTGCACGACTCGCTCTCGGCGGCGTTATATATATTGTGGCTTAATCTGACTTGTCATTTGCATGGACTCGGTTATTTGCTCGGCTGCATGATTTATTGTGCTCTAATGATCTGCTTTGGCAGATTGGATTAAGTCGTTGGAGTAATAAGCTAAAACGGTTTTTTTTAAAATTATTATTTTGAAATTATAATCGATGACTCTTATCTTTTTAATTGTTGTACAAAAACTACTTAGTTTCTATTATATTTACTTATGTGATAAGGTACACAATTAATGAGGACAATTAATTATTTTAACAAGTTTTACAAAACATAATTCTTCATTTTCAAACAATCGATAATACACGTCCAGCACACAGCACGATTTCCAATATCTTCGAAATGGTTGCAGCCAAAAGAAAACAATGCGAATTCTCAACAATGGACTACAATGATCAGAAAACCTCGACTCCCCTAATCCCTCGCACCCAATCCAAGCTCGCAGTAGCAAAGAGAATCTTGGAGGCATCGCCTCGCACCTCTCTGCAGCGACGTCGCTATCAGCAACAATCTAAACCCAAGGAGGAAGGGCTTCCGCGAACACAGCACCTCCCAGCAACGTTCTGCATCGAGAGCAACAAGAAGCCAGAGAGACAGAGAGTCTATCCCTCTCTCTGTCTCTCCCTATCAGCAATCGGTCGTCTCACTTGGCTCAGCTTCCACGGAACTCCTGGGTTCCTGGTCGAAGAGCGGGGGCGGCTCCCGCGGAGGGCAGGCCGTCAAACTCGCGGGGCGTAACCCCAACGCGAAGAGGCGGTGCGCGCGCGCGTGCGACCGTTTGAATTTTCCCGCGCTCTGACCCGAATGTCGACCTCGCGCGGGGAGGAGTGTCGTCATGATGCCTCCACCTTGCGCTCTGGAGGTGGGTGGATTCGTGGAGATGCTCCGGAGGTAGTATATGTTATAATAGCTAGTGCTGCTTGCCTACCTCTTTATATACTACTTTTAACTCTTACGTGGAAACGACCAGTGGGTTATATTATATGAGGGAGACTTTGCGAAAACTTTCTTGTCGAGATGGTGATACTAACTACTACTTGCCGGATTTCCGGAAAAATATATGGGAATACGTCTGTAGTCGATGCATGTTTGAACCCCCCTCTAAAATGCAAATATGTATTATATAGCTTATATTATAAACATTAAAATTGTACACGATATATTAGCATAATCCCCATGACAATATTGACCCTTAATCGTTATGACATATAATCTGTCCTTTGATGAAGATTGACAAGAATACATTTACAATTTCTAATAAAAATGATTTCTGTATACTTATGTATACTCATATAGAATCATATTATATAACGCATTTATGCACACGAGAGCCGCGCAACCGCAAGTACAACTTTACGCCCCGAGTGAGGTTTGTTGCGCGCGACGGAAACGGCCACATGCATGCATGAATTGAATATACTACCACTGCGTATAGATATTATCCATATGCATGAGTATCTGGTATCGATATCTGGTATATATGTGTGTGCGTGTGCGATTAGTAAGTATAACAAAAAAGTTAGTAACTTACCAAATTTTTTGTTATAATTACCAGCTATTTAGTTATTAAAAATGTAGTTGGTACGTATTTTACCTATCCCTTTATTATACTGATGTTCCCAACCATTTTTCTGTGCTTTTGTATGTGCATGTCTGATCAGTGTATGCATGCGCACGCGTGTCTAATGTTTGAGGTATGCTTGTATGCTCGAGCACGTGCGTGTTTGTGTGTGCTGTTGATTTTTAATGAGAGTTTTGCTATGATATTTTTTTAATGACATATTCAGTTTGAGCTGGAGCTTCTATAAGTGTTGATCGCGGGTGAAAAATTTACTAAAATATAGGTTGAGATTTTTGTATGATATGCCTTTTAATATTAACGTGCACTCTCGCTCATATATTAAGAGTCAACATATCACTTCATCGAATTTAATGAATATTTCAATAGTCTCTGAATAGGGGAATTCCCAAATATGAAAGATAGTACTCTCTCATTTATATATTGAGAGTCGACATATCACTTCATCGAATATCATGAATATTTCAATATGTCTCTGAATATAGGGGAATACCCAAATATGAAAGATAATACACCAACACTATGTTTGTACGTCAAAAATTGCAGTCTATACCTTTTATAGTTATGTGGTAACATCGTTCAGTTATATAATATGCCTGCTTTGCAAGTAATTGCGAAGGGGCAATGATATTATCATACAGAATCTTGTGCGCTGTATTTGTGATTGTGATATTAGTGGCATCTATAAATGACAGTAATGCAAGTGAGCTTGACACTCATCTTAATTTAGTAATCGATATCCAAAACTTTTACACGGCTGGTAGTGTTTATATCATACTCGATGGCAAACAAGGAGGTAGGTATAAAAAATTAGTTGCAAATATATTTCTGTCCTGCCTGCAGCACTAAAGTAGGATTTTCCACTTACATTTACATGCATGTAACAGCACTTTTACGGTGCAGATTGGACTAAAAATATGGTCTGCATCATAGGCGGGAAGAAGGCGATCTGGATGAGTATAATTGCCACACTCGCTACTTCTTTTCGCCCTTGATACACAATAAATATACTAATTCTCAATATAAATAGATGCAAACTTTCGCAACAGATTTCACCGTTGACACATTATTGCTCAATCTTCTAAGACGATTCTCCTCACAGAAGATCCTATCTCAAGCAATGCGTCACTCCGAATTTTTTGCTAATTACAAGAGTTTATACACCAACAACAAAAGACAACTGATCGTTCTTCTTCTTACGGACGATCAAACTCTAAAAATTTTCGAACAATTCACTAAGATACATAATTTATCAATGCATGCATGGTTTGTTATTTTCTGGGCCAAACGCGGAACGACATTACATGATTACTGCGAAAACCCGCAAATGAACCGATTTCACCTGAACTTCGACGTTCGGATGTTGGTCAAGTGCCTGGAAAATCCAGAAATTCGAGAATGGTACGCTTTGGACCCGACAGCTAAAATCAGAGTTAACGAGTTGATGGAGTGGCTGCCTGAAAGTGGTTTAACCCAGAAGACAAAGCTGAACTTTTATCAACGTAGAAAAAACTTTCATGGAAAGTTGCTGAAAGTATCGACTATCAAGGTGCCTAACTGCTGCAAAACAATAGTTTTAAACGAAGTTCTATCATATTTTTAATTTACATTCATTCTGCAATTTAGGAACATGTTGATACAGTGGGTTCATCCAATAAAATTGAGCAGCGAATTGAAATGATTCAAGAAATGATGACGGAGATGATGCTCCATATGAACTTCAACGTCAGCTTTCAGCAGACAATTCCAAACTACGGCTTGTTCAATCAAACCGAACATAAATGGAACGGAATGTTGGGAAATTTGTCGCGTGGGGAAATCGATATGTGCTTCACTGATATAACTATGACACAACAAAGGTATCAGTACTTCGACTACACCTGGCCGCTCTTCATGACGCCTAATGTTCTTTACATTAAAAAGGCTGGAAAATCTGCCGTTAAATGGAATGCTTATTCAAAGGTAAGTTTTGCAGAGAATGTAAATATTCAATTATGTTTGCTATTTTGATTGAATTAATGTTTGCTTTTAGGCTTTTGACTATACAATTTGGATAACGATAATAATATTGATGACAATTGCATCGATAGCCGTTACAATAATAAAGGCTAAAGCGAAACATGCCTATTGCAACAAAAATAATTTTCTCGAAAATCAGTTGTATGTCTGGGGAGTTTTTTGTCAGCAAGGATTACCAGGTACTTTTGTATCATAAATAATGTAATATGTGATTGATGCACATTTTATATTATTTTTAAATTGCAGTATTTCCGGATTATTCGCCTCTGAGAATCGCGTATGTAGCGCTATTCTTCTGCGCCGTTGTAATCACAGCTGCTTACTCTGCATCTATCGTTAGTAACTTGACTAACTTGGACATCGTATTACCATTCAATTCTTTCAAAGAATTCGTAAGTCTCGGCACTTACAGACTTACTGTCATGAAGAACAGTTTTGATCATGAATATTTTACTGTAAGGTCATAAATAAATCTTAAGTATTCATTTTAAGCTTCGGGATTTTAATATATTTATTATTTTTCGAAGTATAATAAGGATTCAATCGTAGTAAAAATGAACAAAATGATGATACGGGATAAATATTTGCCTGCTAATAATGTGGAAGGATTCCAACAGGTAATGAATAATTTCTTCTTGATTGATATTTTATAATGAAATGTTATGTTATAATAATGGATGAGCATATTCAAGATCTGTCGCGAGAAAGCTGCATTTTATACGAACGAAGCGATGAAAAATAAAGTTGCAAAAAGCATACCCTGTAAAATCACTGGAGTTTTGACGGGAGGAAACCGATTTATGGCCCTGCCATTGTCCAAAAATAATCCTCTTACGAATTTTGTTAATCATCAGTAAGCTTCTATCTAACTTGTCAAATATCAAATATATTTTAATACATAATGTATTTATAGATTCTTTATATATTTTAGTATACGTCGATACGAGGACTATGGTCTTATGAAGCGAACCAAAAATTATTATACGGAGAAAAACGGCTTTTCGAGAAAAACTTACGATTCTGTTGGAATCAGTGAGATTACGCCACTTCTCACAATATTAGTATTTGGAATAATTATAAGTGTGTTTGTATTGCTGTTAGAACGCTTAAGTTGCGGTGTTAAATCTGTGTTTAGAACTTGTGTAAATAAAGAAATGACAATTTATGATCATTCACGGATAAAAATAAACTATTAAAAAAGAAATAAATTAATATTATAATAGTGGTTGTACTAAATAATTTTTACTCTTTTTGCTTCCTCCTAGAGGAAGCTTTGTAATCGTAAAATTTTCGACTTCGTCAAAAATAGGTTAGAAATCCATTCTGAAGTGTTTGGAGTTCTTTTTGCAGCTTATGAAACAGATTAGTTAAAAA
>UCOJ01001981.1:0-17456 GCA_900474305.1 Cecidostiba fungosa
GATATATATGTACGTGTATGTGTATGACCTTCGTTTTAGAAATGATGAGAAGCGCGCTGAGAGCGGATTTTTATTTAGCGATGCGCGTTGGATAATCTTAAAATTCTTGTGAAACGTTTACACGGATTCTGGTTTGAGATTCTAGCGCGTCATCGAGAGTCGAGTTTTCATTGACTTGTGCAATTGCTGAATTTCAAACTCTGTACTATATAGTCGCTGGAAAAATTCGGTGCAAACGTCGTTGCTTATCTTTGAAAGGCTAATTCATCACAAGCGGATTTTAATCGTTTATTAGCTGATAGACACTTCAAATGTAATAATTTGTCTAATATTGTACATATAACCTTGTGGCAGACACCTGATGCATATTTGAGAAAAAATATACAATCTAGAGTATAATATAAATAGTCTATCTGAAAAGAATGGATAGAGAACTGTATACATTGCAGCTGACTATAGCTACAAGTCACGCAGATGCAGTGGAATGCGAGAATTAATTCCTCCCGTAAGGCCGTTTTCCGCGAATGATTTGAAAATTTTCAACTGCAGCCTACGCTTTTTCTGAAGCCGTGTGTGTCGTGTGTGTTGCACAAATGCATTTTAATAGTTGATCTCGTTTATATCGCGTTGCGTTACATAGATGTAAGCAAAGAATAAATTCTAATTTATTCGGCAATAATACACACACGTATATATAATAGAAAACCGTTGAAACATCGCACTCCGCGATCACAGCCGTCCAATTACTCAAAAATTCGCCAACACACTCTCTAATCTCGTCGACTTTGGCTTTATCTAATTCTCAGCGTAAAAATGACCAAAAAAAACGTCCTCCGTCAAAAGACCTGGTAAATCCCCTCTCCGGCAAAAATCGACGAGAAAACCGCGTCTTTATCGACTCCGCAATATCTCAAAGCTCGTCGGGCGAGCGAAGCTTTTTTCGCGCGCGATAACAGCATCAGCGCCGGAATGCGCGAATTGGCTGCTCTGCTCCTGTGTGACGTGTTTGTATAGATTTTTTTCTCCACACAACGCAAGGTTATACACGAGCTTATCGCGCGCGCGCATGCTTTTCCGGCGATATTTTCGAGTGTGTGCGTACGTATACGTGTCAGCTCATAGCTGCTATTACTATATAGAGATAAAAATCAAAGTGGTATGGACGTGTATACGTCGTGATAAGCCGATCGAAAAGTTGGAGGGTCGCACGCGAAATGTATCGGCCGCGACGCGTATATTGCCGCGATGAATCAAGCATTTTTCTTGTTCTTTGTAACTCTTATTCGTTGCGGAGGGCAGGAGAGAGGAGAGAGAGTTTAATTTTGGCTCGAAGGCGGATTTATAGGATGAATTTTTATCGGCCTGATTGATTTATAATCGCTTCTCCAATTCGCTGTGGTTCGCTGATTAATCGCTCGCTACACACACACGCTTTGATATTTATAACATCCGAAATAACGCTCATCTCGCTTATAATATTCGAACGAGCTCTTCTCACGTTCTACACACGCACACAATGCATATAATTTCGTTCTCTTTTTCTCCAACAGCATAAAGTGCTTTGTCCCCCCTAAGCACCTCCTTCCTCTTATTGTCTTCCGTTTATTCATCTGTCACGATGATCTTTCTTTATCTTCGGCCCTTTCCATTCTCACACACATGTGCAGAGCGAGTATTTCTAGCCAGTTTTTCTTTTTTCTGTTGGCCGCCGGCGCTTGACGCGTAAAAGGCGAGGATGCGTCCGACAATCGAAGTCTCGATATCGACGACTTGGCGACGACGCTTTATATTATACGAGGGGTCAAGCGCACTTTGTCGGCCGATTGTGTTTGTGTGTGTACGTGTTTGTACTCTTGGCAAAACGACGAGTAAAGTTCGTGTACATACCTACTACTACTACTACTACTACTACTACTACTTCTGGATGAATATTTCAATTACGTATATAGACTCTATGGAAATCGATATAATAATAGTCCCAAAGTTTTCTTTCACAGTATAACATACATCACGTATTATTATACATGTTCGTGCGAGATTTTCGCGGTGAGAGAGAGAGAGAAGAGAGTGCAAGCGGATAAATTGCAGCAATTTCGATAAAGCCTTATCAGAGCCGAGCGTGGACCTTGCTTTCAGCAAATATTACACACGTACACTGCACACTCGATACACATGCATGCACGAATTTTTAGCGCTGCACAAACGAGCGCGAGCGATTTGATAAGCCGTTTCAAGTGTCAAATTCATTTCAAATTACAGCTATATACACACACAGATATATATCGCGGTCCTCGCGTGTCGTTCATAGACAATTATTATCTATTAAAAATTTGTATTTCATTAGATAAGAATAGCTTGTAATGCGATCTTGCGCGAAACAATTTCTCGGTCTCCTTTATAGGCATCGGGAATATTTAATTTTCAACGTGAATATATAAGCACACACCCTATACGATATTAAATTTCAAAGATGAAAAAGAAAAAAAAATGACTGTCAGTCCCGAGCGTCAGTCGTTATTTTCATTGAAACGTGCGATGTAACGTAAATCATTTTTTCACAGTCATCAGCGCGCGAACAAAAGGAAAGTCATCAAAAGCCGCGCGGAGTCGGGACGAGGAGAGAATCAAAAAAGCGCAAAAATCAGCGAGCGCAGATGATTGACTCGCCTCGTACACATATCTCCTCTCTCGGATTTTGTCATTTCCGGTCCCGACCAAACAATGACGATCTCCCGCATTAAAAATCTCACCGACAAAAAGCTGGTCTCACACGTCATTTTTTTTTTCTCTCTCTCTCTCCTATATATACATACAAAGCGCGTACATTTTTCTTCCTTTAAAAAAAAACAAAAAGGCAAAAGCTTCAGTAGAATTCTGTCTCGCAATCATCAAGCGCGCACAGATATATCCCTCGCGATATTACATTTCACCTTACTAGGCTACGGGGCGATGTTTGCTCGGGCCGTCGGCATCCGCGCATAATTGAAACGTCCTGTACGTTCTCTCGTTTTTTTTTTTCTGCTACGAGGCAGAAGGAAAGGCAGCAGCAGCCCCGTTGTAGTTCATCAGTCATTCGAGGAAAATGTAGGAGAGAGAGAGAGAGGAGTCATCGTAACCCCTCGGAGCGCAAAATGACGTCCGCTGACTGTAGTCGCTGGGGCATATGAGGGACGCACGGGGGGATGAAAAGGGACAGGCGGAGGAAAGCCAGCAAAGGATTCGCTACTGGCTCTCCGGCTGTATATACTCGTGGGATAGGTCGTGATTGCTCGGCGATACAAAGGGTGGACAGAGATGCAGTGAACCCCCTAGGCGCCCTATCCCTATTACTGATGTGTAGAACGAAAGAGCAGAGCCGGAATCGCGAGGTCCAGAAGAGAGAGAGAAAAAGGGTGTGTATACGCAGCTATGGATCGAATTAACCGATGCGGGGGTGGAAGCTTTCTTTTTTTTATTAGCGCGCTGCGAGCGAGCTTTGTGGGATTGAAAATAAAAAAAAAATATATATGCGTGCGGGTCTTTGGAAAAACGCTCGAGTGCGCGGTTTGCGCGCTAATTGGGGTAACGCTCGATGATCGAGAGGTGCGCGAGTGTGTTTATGAGGCTCGTGATGGGAATTAATATATTTTTTTTTAAAGAATGATGGATTTGAACGATGTGAATGTTGTTAATAAGATATTAACGATATAATTGTCGAATTTGTTGCTGTGTATGTATAATACGATATATTTAAAGCGTCGTGATCAAACATCTTCTCTCTGGTGTAGCAGCAGCAGCATCTTGCAGAAATCTATCAAATTCTCCGCGCGACGGATCAGAAACGACGGCGGCGGCGAGCAAACCAGTTTGGTCGGTTCGAATGACCGGGTTTGCAGCGGATGAGCCGAGAGAGAGACAGAACAGAAACGTGTATATATACCTACCGCCAAGTTGCGAGAAGAGAGCATGTACCCCCTTATAGTTGGAGTCAGTGTACGAGATGCTTACACATATATATACATTTTTTTGTTTCTTCTTCTATAACCTATACAGTCCGTCCGTTACATCATGTTTTCGATACGACGATCGTGACGAAATTTTTCGAGCTCGTTACGCATCTCTCGTTTCCCTTATTAGATATACCCCTCGATTTTCATCTCTCGGGTATATAAGTCCTCACTCTCTATAGCTGCAACAGATCGATTCCGCGTCAGTGGCTATATACGTCTCTCTCTCACTCGTGTCACCTTAAGGGCTTCGATATTGCGTTTCTCGAGCGACTCCCTTCCGAGCTTATTGTTGATTTACATCTTTAATGCACTACGTCATCGCGAGAGAGAGAGAGAAGGGGCCCTGACTCTCTTTTATCCCCGGCCCTCTCGTTACATTGTCATGTATATCTTTCGGGACGACGACGACTCGTCTCGACGTTTTTTTTTCTTCTCCTACTTTGTACTACGGTTACCCGCTCGATTAACGCCGGAAAGTCGATGTTTTTTCTCGGTGGCGGCTCTCGCTCGCGTTACACACGCTGCATGTGCCCGTCGGCGTACGATTTCGTGTTTATGACCCAATTAAGGGGAAAAACAAAGTGGTCGAGCTTAAAATGAGGGAAAACGTGAGACTTTGCCGGCTTTTTTTTCTTCTTTTTATCAATAATTAATCGTTCAGGATTTATACGCGTGCGAGGTATTTGCGGTTTAATTAGACATTTTTTCTGTATTATAAATATGTGTACCATAAAGAATGTATTTCATCCGTCAGTTGTGTGTATGGACAGTCGAGTACAGAGGCTCGATTAAAATCGCAAAAAGGGACGAGAGCTAACTCCTTCCTGAAATTTAATTAACGATTGATCAGTCGAAAGAAAAAGAAATCTATACTGACCGCCGCAAGAAAAGCCGAGAGAGAAGTGGAAAAAAATTTCTGACATTGAAAAGACGATCGAGTAAGAGAGAGAGAGAGGCTATACACAGTCGGTCAGTTATACACGAGAGAAAGAGCTAGGAAACGATGTAGGCACGACGTCGGATGCTGATTGGACGGCGGACCGGGACAAAAACTTGGAGTACCTATACCGATGCTATGTAGCTCCACGTCGTCGTGGATCGAGAGACGATCGTGTATATACATATATATATACGTCCGCACGATTGAATGAGCGGAACAAGAAAGGTATATAAAATGAAGAAACTTTTGTAATTGTGTATGTGCGCGAGCATTCTTTGATTTACTGTGGCGGATTGATTCGTGACATGCGACTGATGATGTATTTTTTTTTTTTTTAATAACTCGTTTTGATGTATTGATATTGCTGAGGGTTCTCATCGGTCGATCTGTTATTGCTTATTAACATACGTGGATCTTTTTTACTTGATGTTGAGAAGTCAATACCTACACGGAGAAGCGGCAAGCCCCGTATTAAGACGAAACAGTTTTGGACTGGCCTTCCCTACAAGTCTCCGGCTGGCGACGATAGGTGGCGCATGGGCATTTTCATATAACCCTCATAAAAAATCTGCGCTGAGAGTGTATATATAGTGGTGTACCATAATGCCGAAACTGCCTTGTTGGGCCTACTTGAGACACTCATGCTATAACTGCCCACTGCTTTTTTTATAAAGAAGTTAGTACGACTCTTTTGTATGGTGTACATCATTGATTAAGCAAAAACGGGCATAGAACTTGAGCAAACGAATTTTAAATATTCACGAGCCGAGACGCGATTGAGAAAATAACTGATCAATGGCCGAAATTCATCACGTGCACATAATATTCTCTCAATGGAAAATCGAGCGAGACAGGGAAATTTAATTCCGTGGCTTACTTTACAATTCATAAGATTCATAAATAGGAGGTTCGCCGCGAATGAACTGAAAATTCAAGAATGAAATGAGCGTCAAATCTCGCGTGTCTATACATTATCGATGATCCGTAACGGATACGTGAATTTTAATTGTATTAGGATGAGTTCTTACCGCTAATCCAGAACATCCAAAAATATATTATTCGTTTCGTGCTCGAGCTTTATTATGCATGACATTTCGGAGCAAACTTTTATTCAATCTATCGTTATTCTAGAATTTATTTAATGAAATTCTTAATATAAATTATCGTTTCTTTATCATATAGAAGCACTTTATTAAATTATTGCAATATTATTTTTGTGATGAATATACCTCAATCCTTTTACGATCGCCAACTGAATAAATCAACTTTCAGACGTGCAAAACTAAATTTATAATCACGTGTCAGACACATATGAATCGAATATTCAATAGGCGTTATTGTAAAATGCGCAGATGCAATATGAAAAATAGTTTTCGTAAAATAATGTTATTGTACTATTGATGGAAGGTCAGTTTTAAAAGCTCGTAAACATCTCTCCAATGACTTTTCAAATAAAACGCAACAGGCATTAGGCTGCAGAAGAAAAAAATAACATTTTTGTGTTTTATTTAATCAGTTGGCTCAAAGGCAAAGCTATAAATTACATCGCTGTCTTTAACGCGTATTTTATTGCATATCGGAAGAGCACTACCAATGAAAGAATTTTCAAAGAAATTTTTCAGTATAAAATATATCCCATCGCACCCAAGACGTTAATTCAACGAAATAAAATATATGCGCAGTAAGTATGAATAATAAATTAAAATATATGCTTCAAGTATGAACCGCGCAGCAATTACAAAACTGCAATTCGTCCACACACGACGACTTCTTCGCGTTCATTCCATTAAGAAAATCCTTCTAACTCGCTCAGCATCAGCAGGACACATGCCGCGCGACTAAAGCTCGAGGCGAAGACGACGGTCGCGAGGAAAAAAAGGCGAACCGTCGAAATTGCGTAAACATCCTGCAGCAACGCGGCCGATTACCACATTGAGAGACTCCGACGGCAGCGGCGGCATTCACCTTTACCAGCGTCGTGTATGTGTATGTATATATGTATATGTTTTTTTTTCTAACTGTGCGTGTATGTGCGTTACTCTATGCAAAACGCGCGATCGTTTACGCTATATTGCAGCTATTTTTTTTACTTGTGTAGTTTATTCTCAAGTCTGTGTCATTAAAATTTATCAAATGTATATTGATATCGGGGAGGAACGAAATTATTAGACTGACAACTAGCAAAAAGATTCTCGGGGAAAAAAGGGAATTATGTATTTTGTTTCTGAAGAGACGAGTCGAGATGGCATCACTCTTTGTAAAGAGGAAATTTCAGTTTTAATTTGACGTACTCGATAGAACGTTTCATACCGGTATTTATCATAAATTTATCCAGATTTCTGGTTACCACTGCGCTTATTATGCGATATTATTTTTATAAAGTTTCTAAGGTGCATTTTATCAGTTGAATAAATAAAGAGCAACTGACAATTATTATTTTCGCGTCCGCATTAGTGAAGGATTCCCAGAATAAGCGTATTTTTTTACAACTAATTTATTATTAAAATATATCGATTCTATGGTCCTTATATTAATTTAGCAACACCAAGATACACATTATTTTCAGCCAATGCGTCGCTTTCTTTGTTCGCGTTTACTCAAAGTTTTCTCATCCCACAATATAAGTTGTATGTATAGATACAAAAAAAATTCTCTCTCGAGAAGTTAATTGCCCGATGGTCACCTTATTTCAGAAAATATCACTAATATGCGGAGTCATTAAAAGCAATACACAGGAGAAACAATCCAAAGGAGAGAGAGCGCAAAAAAGTGACATTGGCACACAGAGCTAGCTGAAAAATTTCGCAACGCAACAATTAAAATGCCTGAAACTAACATTGGAACTCCTTTCTAAAATTGCCTCGGCTCCGTGACATACACGCGCGCGGCTCAGCCTTTAAAAACAATAATCAATGCAAGAAAACTCCAATCTCTCTCTCTCGCTCGCACACAATTACCATGAATCACCTCGAGAGAGCCGTGTATTCCTAAGCCGCCGTCAAAGCAACAATGACGCCCGTCTCCATTCCCTCCCACTTACATCTCTCTCTCTCCCTTCTCGTGAAACCCACACTAATACTTCTCCTAAGCGCCGATCGACCTCCATTTTTTCGCCGCATCCGGTCCCCAAACGTTACTACTGCCTATACTATACCCCCACCACTACAGGCCCGCGCGCGAGAATTAGGCGGCCCGTTTAGAAATACGAGTGGTGGGGGTAGGACCGTCGAGGATTGGCTGCCTAAATCTGCGCCACGGCCATGTTTAGAGCAGTGGCATACGGGCCCCTCCTGTTTAGAAGGGCATGACGTCATGCAGCCGCACGCGCTCTCGTGTGTAGAAAGAGTGAGTGAGAGAGAGAGAGAGAGAGAGGCTCTTTTGAGTTTCGAGGCCGCGCGCGCTTAGAGCGTCTCGTGTGCATAATACGTACCCCCATTCTCCTGCTGGGCTTTGCGAAAATCCTGCTGGTATATAAGTGTGCGGTTTATGCTTGCTGAAAGTGTGTGTGTGGCTATTATAGCGCATTGGTTCTCGATGCTTTTGCAAGGTATACTACTATAGAGGAGGTTCGAAGCGTCGTTACTTATGGCGATGAGAGTTATGTTTTGTGTTTAACGCTTGAATTGATTTTTCTTTAACGATTATCCAAATGGGGGCTTTATGAGGAAACGGAAAATTTTATTACAAAAACTAGTTGGAGGATAGAGCGATTTTCAGCAAAATTTTAATTAGCCGAGATAAAAAGACGTGTGTGCGTCAAAACGTGCTTTTTAATCATTCAAAAACAGTCGAAAGCAGTCTCAGCCGTTTGCATATTTTTCATCGCAAAAAAAAATCCAAAAAACAGCTTCTCATGCTAATTAAAACCCAGCAGAAATCGCTAAATAATCACTTACCACCGCACACACTCGTCTCTCTCTCTCTCTCTCTTACTCACAAGACACATAATTATCATCAATTTCCCTCGGCAGTGAAAAAAAGCGCTGACCCCAATAGCTCTGAATTTTTCCATCCGCGATATTGACTGCTGGAAATTTCAAGATCGAATTGCACTTTGCGAAATCCCCACTGCGCTATAATAACCAATTTGTTATAAAACCCCAGCGTCTATCTCACGTAAACTAAATTAAGGAACGAACTGTAGGCAAGTTAAAAAAAAAATTCGACCCTTTGGTAGACTCACAGCGCGAGTATAGACTCGCTCAATTACGAAATTGCTATTACACGGCCATGAGAACCACAGGTATGTGCGAATTCTTCGACGCTCTCGCTGTGTTCTGTCGTCTCTTCGACGTTTCGCAAAAAAAAGAAGCTGTGCTGAATTTTAGCGCGCTTATGTATAGTTTTGAAAGTTTCGCGCTGTCGTATAATAATTCTTGGAAATAATTTAATAAAACGATCGCTCGGGATTCAATGTAACACTTAATTTTAAGTATATAGTTCTTCGGGATCCGAGAGAGTATATAATATAATATAACGATCATCAGGCTAAATTGAATACCAGCTTAGAAAATAATAATCCTCGTTCCCAAGAAATTTCGGCTGGAATATCATATAACGATCCGAAAAATCGGCGAACCCATTTTCGCATCAGCCGTTCTCGCATCGGTGTTGCGAAGATCTGATAAAACCGGCAAAAAGCGCACAAAGAAAACGCGCGTATATACAATGTCTAATTACGATATTATCATGGCTACGTATCGCTTTTCTACGCGCTTTTTGTGCAAAATTTTCAGAGCCTAAATAATCTGCGCCGAATTAGGTATATAATATATTTTCGCAATATCACATACCTCGATTACGTATATTATAACAACAACAACACGACGAGAGAGTCATACATACACACAGTCCGTTATAGACATCAGAGCCGCAGCGAATCATCGGCTGCGATTAGGCGGCTACTCGCGTGATTAGCATCCTTGCGAGAGTGCAAAAAGCGGCAGGTGCGCAAGAGAGAGAGAAAGAGAGTTGATAGCACGGCTACTTTTCCGCCGCCAGCTGCGGCCGCCGCCGTCATTGTCGGCTCGACGAGGAAATTTAACGACGTCGTGCCGCGGCTGCCGAGAGTCTGTATACATATAGTGTCTGTCTGTGTGTGTATGTGTGTAGATCGCGAAAGGGGGAACGGACGTGCGGATGCGCGATCGTTAGTGTAACGGCTGTAATGCAGCCGTGCGCTTGCGACTGTTTTTTTTTTTACGTCGTTCTTTTGGTCTTGGACGGAAGATCGTGGAATGTCGGTTTTGGAGCGCGTGTGATGGATTTTTTTTTTAAATTTAAGTCTATCGGTATATAGCGTGTGGTGAACACTGATGGTGTGTATATGTATGTATATACGACATTGTCTATACCTGACGAACCAGAGATATATCAGACTCGCGCGACATTTATATTCAAAGTGCGTCTGTTCCCACGACTAGTAACAGACAACCTGCTCTTGCAAGAACAACAAAAAAAAAGCGAACAACGACAAAAAAAAGGCCGATAAATTAACCACTTATTGTTCTCGCGAGTCTATAATTAGTGCCACACTCCGGTATGCATTATAGCTCACCGCATACCCGATATAATATATACACACACACACAATGTGATGCTAAATGTAATCAGGCTTAGATACACCGAGATACGGCCGATGCGTCTTCAATTAATTCTCTATATATACACACAGAAAGAAAACGAACAAAGCACCTTCTCTCGATTTCAAACCGATTTCCACAGATAACAACTCACGACAAAAATCTCGCGAACCCTCGACGAGCTTTTTTTTTTAGGCGCAGCTATACATTTGCATGTCTCTCTCTCTCTCTATACACACTAAGGCTTTCTCTCTTGCGAGCTCGTTACATATCACAGCGCGCGTTGCAATGAATAATAGATTTAGAGGCCGCTTATTAGGCGGGCTGCAAGACCGTCAAATGTTTCGCTGCTGTTGCTGCTGCTGCAACATTCTAAAATGGCCGCGAAGGCCATACTACCACAGAGAGCGCGCACCTCTCGCTCCTGCTGCTATTATGTGCTGCAGCCTGCACTACAGCAGCGACTTTTTACGGGCCGACCGGTTTAGAATCGTGAGCTAAGAGAGAGAGAGAGAGAGAACGGAGCCACTGCCACTGCCACTGCCGATTCGGCGAGCGATTATTGTGCGTTGTAGAGGTCGGTGGAGAAACGACTTGAAGATGGAAAAATGGAACGGAGGCGAATTGCGATTTTTTATTTTTCTTTTTTTTAAGAGCGAGAGAGAGAGAGAACAAAGGAGAGTTTAGTTTGAGTGGGTTTTGAGGATTGGTGTAGATGTTTTGGCTTTCGTAAGAGAGGCATTGTTCGGTCTGGAGTTGATGCATGAAAATTACGTTTTGAAAATTGCGATATTGCTGCAGTGCAGTTCACCAGTGAAATGTATATAATAGGAATGCCGTTTGCGTGTATTTTGAATAGCAAATTATATGAAATTTGTGAGTAGTCTGTTATCGAGAGGTGAATTTGAACACGAAAAAGCCGGTTTTACTGATGCAAACTTTTCAGATTCCTATATCTATATTCTATTTCTAATATAGACACACATAATCCCTTTGTCAAACGGTAAACCGTAGCATCGCACAGCAGTTAAGCCAAATCAAAAATCATCAGCTACTCGAACCTATAAATCAAACAAAAAACTATAAATATTCTCCGCGGCATCGAATCCATCACACAAGCCGACCGCGCACAATTTCCTCGCGATCGAAAAAAAAACAAACGAACCTACACATCTGCATAAATAAGCAAAAAATCGTCGAATGACTTCTCCAGGGCTTTTCCACTGCCCCTATCTATATATCTATAGCTGCATTAGAGGCGAAATGATTGAACGGTCAATCTACTTATTTCCACTAGCCCTACTGCATCGCGGCTGTGCAATCATCAGCGCGCGCGCGCGCCAAGTGCCATAACTCAGAGGAGAGTATAGCTAAGGCTATACACTCGCAATCCCCCGAAGTACCTAATTGAACGTTCCCCCGGCGAATACGTGCTGCTTCTTCTTTCAGAGCTGCTGAAGAAATTTATCAAAGGTCAGCTGCTGCTTCTGCTGCTGTTTATAACGGAACGTATGGATTCGTGTATTAAAGCATCGTCGACGTGATAATCAGCTTTATGTGTGTGTGTGTGTGTGTGTGTGTGTGTGTGTGTGTGTGTGTGTATGTTGAAGGTGTTTGCTTTATGATTATGTGCGAGAGGTTCTTTATGGAGAAAGGAGTAGAATTGAGTGATTTATCGGAGGCGCATTTGAATTTTGATTGTTTTTATATATGCGAGGTGAGTGATCTTTTGAGAATTAGTAGGTCACAGATGGTGAGTAATTTGAGGATTATCTCGCGTTCGCGATCAAAACTTACTAATTGCAAATACTAATTATACCGATATATGTGTGTATAGATGTGTGTATACGATATATCATATGAAAACGCAAGGCGAACTGCGGCACGCAATATACGTGTAGGTCTGCAGCCACCTCCTAAACCTGTTCCTGACTTATGAATCTTGAGCCATTATATTATCGAGATTAAATATATCCATTTTACGTTTTGCAGTAGCGCAACACACGCACCTTTATTGCTGAATAATCATGTTGAATAACAATCGGTTCGCGCAGGTGTCGTTGCTGCGCGATATAAATTCCATTTTAGATGTATCAAAACACTCTGAAACCTGTCCTGCTCCTAAATAAGACATGGTAATCATCCATTCCTAACCTCAAAAAGTGAATACTCGTCATTTTCGCGGGATTCTCGACCTTTACAAACCAAAATTTTGAGCTTATAACGCCAAAAAAAAAAAACTAAACTTAATTTCGATTTTTGAGTACGTAAGTGTGGACCGGGATACACTGTAAAGCAAAGCAATCAGTTTTGGACTGGCCCTTCCCCCACCGCTTAAACTCTCCATGCCTCTGGCCAGCCACGATAGGTGGCGCATAAGCACTTTTCTGTTTCCTTCATCGCTTTGTACCAGCCCAGTGCATATATAGCGGTGTACCACCTATGACAAAACTGCCTTATGTTGGGCCGCTCATGCTATTTCCGCTTGGAATTCCCGAATCAGTTTGCATTCTCCGTGCTACGATTTCAAATATGTTTTTCAAAGGGCCATCATACTTTTAAAAAATTATTAAAACAAAAACAGTTATAAACTTCTAAAATCCCGACGTTTGCGTTCAGTGTCGCGCAAACTACTCCCTCTTTACTAATGACTCGACGACTCGAGTCTTGCTCTCCTACAGCCCCGCCCTTATTCAAACTTGCTGGAAATACTCTCGCGTGAAAACTATCTGCCTCCGCGAGCTCACAAGTGGCTATGATTATATCGCGATATGGCCGATACGAGGAACTGGTGATTAACCCTTTGCGAAATTTTTCGAGGCGTTAATGGTGATGAATTGCGTAAAGTTTCAAAAAAAAAAAAATAAATAAAAAAAGGAAAAAGTCATTGCGTTTTTACAATTGAATGAAACGAGCGCTAGACCACACCGTTCCCGAGTTTAATGAACCAAAAAGCTGGTGAAGATAGTAAAGCATTCGCGGTGTGTATGTCTATAATTATGCTTTTTGCTGGATGCTGCAGTAGCAGTATAGTTGTGAGAAATCTCGCGGGTAATAACTTCTCCGAAGTTGGTCTGCGCTACTTTTTTGGGGCGATATATAAGCAGTGGTTATTGCTCATTTATACAGATCGCTGCTAAATGATATTCTCAAAAACGCAATTTCACAGAGTCAGGATTTACGAAACAGTATAGCTGCGCGCGCGAATATTAAACCAGAATTCAAAACAGCAAACTCGTATTCCGAATTCACATAAAAGAGAGAGGCCTCTATAATTATTCACGCCCTCGCTGAAGAGCATATCTCCTGTGCTCCTAAAATTCGTCGCGCAAAAATACGTTATTATCCAAAAGGAAGAAGAAATACTGTACACAGCGGCTACCGCGAAAAGAGAGACGCATCTGAAAATAGTCTGTCTGGCCCTCAAAGGGTTTTCTCTCTCTCTCTGGTCGGCTAATGGCCTGTAAAAATTTCGAGTTTTTTCGTGCGGCGAAGCTCGTCGTAAAAGAGCGACCGAAACGCGAACCAGAGCCCGAGAAAGTGTATATAGGAAGAAAAGGAGGAGGACGAGAGGATAAAAAAAAAGAAGTAGGAGTATAGGTATATACACACAGGGCTGTGGAAGAGTGCGCTCGTAAAAGAAATGTGGAAAAGCATTATCGGAGGAATCGGGAATTCGCGTAATTTACGGAAAAGTTTTTTATTTTATTGGGCGTTACTGCAGTAGCAGCCGGCGCTTAATATTATACTCGCTGTAAAAGCTTCGGTATTAATTATTTGCGCGCTTGATTAAATTTCGCGCGCTCGCGATTAAAAATTGTTTTAAGGTGAGGCAGCGTCACGTCGAAAAGCTTCTCTCAGAGATTTTTATTCATTTATGCGATAACTTTTGCTAAGATTCGTCTCGCAACGCCGTCTGTTGTTTCAATTAACGCTCGCTCTTTAGCGACATCGTCTATACGAGAATATATTTTCGTACAGTTATTTATTATCATACTTAATGAAGTCTAAGTGACTTTGCTAAATATTTTGACAATAATCCATCAAGTATTATTATATACTTCGCTTTAATGTACAAGAAGCTAAACCGCAAGACAGCTCATTTATATATTAAAACATAGTGTCGCAAACATCAGAGACACATTATCAGATCGTCTGGGCAATACAGAAGTGCCGCTCTCTCTATCTCTCGGCTCCAGTAAAAAGGAAGAAAACGAGCTCTTATATATAGAAGAAGAAACCCTTTGGCATCCGAGCGCGATAGCCAAGGATTTTCCGGGAATCGCGCGCTAAACGGCGCCGCCTGAAAATATCCGATTTAATTACATCGATTCTAGGAGACAAAGATCGATTACGAATGCGCCGCGGTCTTAATTGCGCGCTGCTGCTGCTGCTACTGCAGGTGCATCGTTTTCTCCTCCTCCTCTTCTTCTTCTTCTTCTTCTTACGCCTCTTCTCGTTTCCGTCGTCTTTTTATTCTCGAGGCCACTCGTTATCTGCCACGATCGACTGCCGCTGTCGAATTTTTCTCTCTTATGGTATGCGTGTGTGTCTGTGTATGTTTGTGTGAGAGACGTTTCTTTACCCCTTGGCAAAAACTTGCGGGATTATCATTTGCGACGGGTTTGCGCTTGGCTGTTTGTTGACGAAGCTAGTTTTACACTTTCGAATTGTTAAGACACACCAAAACTAAATTGTAATCCTACACTGAAAAAGGGACTTTTGGTAATAATTTTATTCATTCTGTAATTGTAACAGAAGATTGTCATTTCTTATTTGTTTGTATGTAAATGTAGACGCATGTGATGTGTTAGTGTACGTTTTCGAATAAATTTGTATTCGGATTATGATTGAATCAATCTTAATCAATTTCGTGATTAACGTGAATACGCTTCATATTAGGACATACCTATATAATATTTAGGAGGAAGCTATAAGTATGCCAATGACTTGGCAGCGGTTTTCCGTTATTGTTGCATAATTCTCAGCCTTTTTCGAATCGAAATTTTATGTTTACATGCCACAAAAAATTTGTCATTAAAAATTGTTGCAAGTCCAACCCAAACTTAATTTCGATTTGTATGCGATAATAGAAAGCAGTATTGGACTGGCCTGGCTTCTTCTGGCCAGCGAAGATAGATGGCGCATATGCGCTTCCCTATTTCTCTCCATCACTATTATATACTTGGGCCACTCATACTATAACTGCTGCTAATTGAGCATCAACCTGTTTCTTGATTCTTTATACAAGTAGTTGGAAGATGCGGCGAATTCATAGATCTTAAAAGTTGAGTGCGCTGAACCACGAGAGTGAAGGGAACGACGAAGAGAAAAAGGGCGAAGCTCTGGAATGCGCCGTGTGCGCACGAGGCACCAAAGACAATCGTGCCAATTTGATAGACTCTAGCACCCGACTTTATGTGCTATATTCTCGAGTGTTTTCTACTCGTACTATTTTTTTTGCTATTCGTCGTTAATAGATTTGAATAAAAATATAACGTCATTCATTGATTACATTCTTATCATTGAACAAGATTCACCCTCTAATCACTTCCTCAGTCTGTACACATAGCACATATATCACTCCTCCAAACATTTCAAAGACTCCGAGACTTCAGTACAAAGCGGATAAACGCCCAGAAGCGTTAGATATAAAGCCTCAAAGCTATAGCGAAACACACAGAGCTACTCTCCCATCTACATATACATCTAAAAGCAGCGGCAGCGCCAAAGCGCTACACAGTAGTATACCTATAGCTGCTAGAGAGAGAGAGAGAGAGAGGCTGCAAGGATCGCGCGCACACGGCCTGTTGCGCTCGCTGCTGCAGCAGCGGAGTATTTGGGACAAGGTCAGAGGCCCTGCCGAGCCAAGACACTGAGAGAGCCGGCTCTCGGTGCACTTTCACTTCCACAGCGCATGCAGGCTCTTCGATGTTGCTTGCTGCTTTGCCTCTTTCTTGTTACGATCGAGAGTATGTGTGTGTGTGTGTGTGGTTGTGTTGTTTGAGCGAATTTAACGAGGGAGTGTGTATTATGTGAGTCATTGATTTTATTTTTATTAGGGGATTGAAGATTTTGATAGATTTTTGCCTAATCAATATAGCCTCGCTGAGGATGTTCGCATATACTTGAACATCAGCTCTTTTAGCGCGAATGATTTACTGTCTGGCTTTTCATAGAAAAGCTTTCAAAGCAACGTAACTCTTACCTAATATACCTGCGTGCGCGCATATAGTATCGCACGATTATCAATGCTTCTATTAATTTTTGTACTTACATACACATCACGGAGTCATTTTTGAATAATCGTACAATTCATATATTTTATTTCTATTATCCACGGAGTCTTGAAAATTTATAATACTCGGTATATATGTGACTAATGCTTTCAGAAGCGCGCGATGTCTTCATCAGTCATATCCGTAAGCGCGGATGAATGCGAATCGTTTATAATTTACTAATGGACTAGAAACTGTTTAATCAAAACAAAAATGTCTGGCTCGTACCGACGAAGCCGCCGACGTTTGATTGGAAAAGCTCGCGCAAATGAGATTCGAAAATGTGTGCGCGCGATCGATTTTATGTTATATATCTATATATATTCCAACCTAATATTACATTGCGAAAAGTACCACACGCGCGCGCAAATGCATTTCGTAATGGAGTGAACTACTAGTAAAATACTCCCTGACACACATATATCATCTCGCGGACTTATGAAACATTACTATACTTTCGGGTGACAAATGTTAACGGAATTACTTGCGCTTTTTTTTATCACAAGCGATCCATCGATTCCCATGTAAACATTCGAGGCTCTGCAATTTTACAATGACAGATAAGACGTTCGTCGCTTATCAACGACTTTTATCTGGATTAAAAATGTAATTACGGTGTATTAGCACATTAGTTTTTATATATATATATATACACCATATAAAGTAC
>UCOJ01001982.1:0-17391 GCA_900474305.1 Cecidostiba fungosa
TTTGTGCTCTAAATGATGGCTTTGGTTTCATAGGTTAGTTGAAGGGGGCACATTTCCTATATACCACGGGCATCCTCCTTAAAAAAAAAAAAAAAAAATGAAACCTCTTTTTCAACTCGACACATCCATCGATTCTCCCCTATTCAAAAGCGCGTGAAAACCCAGCAAAAGAACATCCAGCTATTGTAATTCATTCGCGTGATCGCAAGGAAGACATTAAAGTCGCGCTTGGCCCTTATCACCAGCCGGACGATTGAACGAAAAGGTTGCATAGCTGCACGCAATCTCGGCCGTCTTCGCGTGTCATTAGTTTTGCAAAAAAGGCCGGGATTTCACCAAGAGGTCCGGTGTTGCATTATTCATGCGAAGAGAAGAGAACGAGAAGGCGCAAGTGCTGGATTTATCGTCGAGGATATTTAAATCGCCGGTGGTGCTGCGCGTTAAATCCCGCGACGGAAACTTAGTGAGACTGGTCCGGGCTAATGGATTATTTAGGGTGTGTTTTGTGCCGTTTCGGTTTAATGTGTAAAGTAGTTGAGAAATGGCCTACATGTATTGCGTAAAAAGCTCACTGAGCAGTTACTTCTAAGATTTCTTTGGAAGTATTCGATGTCGCGTTGGAATGAGTTAAAAATTGAATCGAAAGTTATAGTGTCCAAATATTGACTGGACGAATAATTGAATTTTAATTGGCGCCTTTGAACTAGTGTACACGCAAATAGAAAGTAATATGCATATCACTTTATTTATAGACTATCATACGACACTTCCGCGTATTTATGCGGCAGCTGCTCTATTTTTGTCGAGCGATATTTCTTGTACATCATCGCCCAGGCAAAAACAACAGAGTCCATTACCTTGATTTGCTTTTCATTCGAGTTTTCTCACTCCTTACGTACAAGGTTTTTCGATTATACTTTTATCAATGAAACCTCAGAATAGCCTACGCAGTTTTTCAAATCACATTAATCTTATACTTCTTTGTTCTTCGTAATTTTCGAGATGTTAATGCTTCAGCGAAACTTTTAATAGACTAGCTTAAAGCGATACGAGAGCAACAAAACTTTCTTTTTTAATTGATCAACAAAGTTTTAACAAGGTAATTTATAAAGCTTTTCCAGGCCCGTTTAATCACAGCGCGATCGATCCAACATATTCATCTATCGCTAATCTTCTTCGAATCACTTTTGCACGCAGCTTTTTCCTAAGTTATATATCGATGCTGGCCAAGAAGCTTTGACGTCGGGAACGACTTAACTTTTATAAATATGCGATCGCGCACTTTTTTCTCTTAAGCGGTACCGAAGGTCTTTACGGAAAAGTTTGCGGATTCCTCGTAAAATATCGCCGCGGATCTTTTCGTCGGCGTCAGGCGCATTTGCACATCCGCGAGTTACGATCTAAAAAATGAAACTAGGCTATCAAAAAATTACGCATCCCTCAAAACTGTGTCTACATATATATGAAACGCCACCTTTCATTTCTCAAGCTCTCCAGGAAATAACCTCTTTCGTAAACAATATTTTCTTCAGCAACCCCCAACCAAACGAAACTGGAACAAGAGAGGGAGAATCGACTGCAGCTAATGAAATTAAACGCTCAGCGCACCACAGCATCGACGGCTGCACATAGGCTTCTCGCGCACGAGGGCAAAAAAAAGGAAAACAACTGCGCTCGTAAAACCGAAGGAGACTTTCGCGCGGGGCGTTGACGTAAAACGGATGTGGAAATAAAACGCTCACGAGAATTCACAGACAGCTGTGGATTAGAGATTGAAAAGTGCAAGTATTGCATTAGAAGCAAAAATTTGAATATTTTACGTGAAAGTCAAATATTTTCCTGCAGAAGTGCTGCTGTATGCGGTGAGAGTCCATAGTTACTCGGCAAACACAGCAGACACCGCGAGAAAAAGACACAAAGCCACTCAGACAAGCAGAAACGTGTAATTACGTCGCGCTCGTGTTCTCGGTGGGAAATTTAAGAAAAGGGCCGGTACCACTTCTCCGAAGAGGAAGAGTGAGCGCGAGCCGCGAATACAAATGTCCTTCGCGAGAGTCTACTGCTCGTTTTTCTCGCTAATGGCGGCGCCACAACTCTTGAAACGTGTATCTCTTTACGAGGATGGGGAGGGACAATGGGGTGGAATGTTCGCTATACTGTTGTCGGAATCGTTAGCTGACGGCTTGGATTATTGAATTGACTGGTGAAAGTGATGGGTGCGAGTTTTTGTAATTAGGTTTGGGTGGGGTTTGTGGTTTTGAAGTCTGTGAATGATTGCGTTGGTTTTTTTTTTTGGAGAGGAGGAGTTCCTGTAAACTTTGATTATGAGATTTTGAAGAAGTTTAACAAGTCTTGGTTTTGATATTATTCATTCCTGTACGTTTGCATTTTAATAGAAATATTATATGGAAACTACTTTCTTGGAATTTCACCTATTCTACATTTTATATGCAGAAAGTTATGTCATCGCTTCGGAAAAGGCCAAGTCCGCTTTCCCTAGGGTCAAGTATTGGTTAATCGGCTATTCGATTATTGAGTTTCTATATGCATATACTTGGATGTAAGATTTCTCGAATAAAAGATTCCATTATCGAACTTTCGGAGCATAAGATTAAAGTTGAAAAATATATTTGTAAACTTTGTTGCGTAAACTGTCGTTTGTATATATCTTCAACTTTACAAGTTTGTCCAGAAGACCTTTCGATTTTTCCCACTCGGAATAATGCTAATTTTAAGTTGTTCCACAATTACAATACGGAATTATTCTATACACTAGAGAACACGAAGGGGTGTATACTAACAAGAAACATCTGAACTACTCCGAAAGTTACGAGAATGTACATTGTGCAAGTGAGTAAGTCATCGCCTCGTGCTATTTACAGTTAATTTGCCCCTTTCTAGAGTCTATAATTAAACAGCTCGAGTTGACGTGAAAAATACCTCTTCGGGCTATAGCAGAAGAAAGCGTTTATATACGACGTAAATGGATGCGCGAGAGTTTTCAACCACTACCTTTTTCGTTTTTTAAACTTCAGGATCGATATAGAGTATTCGCAATATTTATTGAGAACTAACGAGAAGACCGCAACTTCATGAATATCATGTTTTATTTAACATTTCACTTCGTTTACATTTTACCTGTCTCCAGCTGTCTCTCATAATAAAGAACAATCGATCGAGCTTTAAAAACAAATATCTCTTAATCTTCGTTAACCTACTTGATATCCCCTTAAAACCCATAACCAGCAGCGACTTTTGCGTCTCAAGGTGTTAGGTCTCACACTCCATACACCTGACTTCTCGATTCCCTTTTTTCCTCCCAGATACCATCTCCGAAGCGATTTGTCTTCGATCGCGGACAAATTGCTTTTGCTACTGCGCGACGGGTTTGCGTGTACCGATGGAACTTGGAGGTCGCTCGAAAGAATACCAGGAGAGAGACTTTCCCCCGCGGGATTACACCGCCCGAGGGCGAGACTGGACACGTCGTGTCTCCAGCGTTACTCGTTATTTTGAGGTTGAGAGGTCGGATGGCTTGCGGACGGTGGTTATGATGAGTTTTCTTCCTCTTTTTGGGAGCGAGAGTGGTGGGATTGAATTTTTTCGGGGGGTGGATTTTGACGTCAGAGGGTGGATAAGCTGATGGTGTTATAGAATTAGAAAAGGACTAAGTGCTTTTATTTTTAGAGATACTCCCTGCTGAAGGAAAAGTCAGTTTCGAAAAAATTGTAGTTTTCTAATTAAATTTCGAGAGAGAGATAGAGAGTGAGCACTCGTTAAAACAATAATGAAAAGTAACTTCGCTTGTTTTGCGCTTCTCCCTTTGTTGTTATATTTTTGCTACAGCGGCGCTTATGACGGTTTTTCCTTTTATTAAAAAAAATCGCAGCTATTGCAGCTCTAAAATTTTTATCTCTCGCGACGAAGCTACGTCCATTTTAAAATGCAGCTGTGAAAGGATCCTCGCATTCGGATGAGACTTGTATCGCTGCCGAGGAATTGTGTAATAATTCCTCGTATACGCGACGCCGAGATGTAGAAACTGGGATTAAAATTTTTAATGAATAAACATGAGAGTATTCCGTCGGTCGGGGTGTAAGTAGAAAGTGTCGAGATGTGTCGGACGGTTGAGTTACGATGAATTTCTTCTGTGTGTGTATTTTAGTAGTTTTGCCCACACGTTACAAGTATAATTTATGCAATACAATTCGTATAAGATCGTTTTAATTTAAAAGCTTTTATTGGCTTTCTTTCCATTCGCTATAAAAAATAGCTTCTTCAATTATTCTAAATGTATTCGAAGAGTCAGTCTCCGTGTTGCGCAATGATAATACAGCGATTTATTTTCAATTTGTTTTAAGTTTCTATGAATAAATTTCAGAGCAACGTAACGCTTCTACTCTTCCACAATAACAAAGACATTGAGCAAAGGTAAATTCTATTTCACATTGTAAAAACACGGCTACTAAAAGCTTATCCCGACGAAAAAAATATTAAATTTCATTCAAATCAATACGTCCACTATGAAAAGCGAGAGGCGATCGCTCGATCCGTCAAAAAAATCCCACAAATCACATCGTCACCCCTTCCAATTCCAATTCCCTTATCAACTCCGCCGTTAACACGCTGTCCATAGAAACACACACACCCACACATACACCCGCAGAAACAAACGAAAATCGCGCGTCGCTGTCTGTCCCATCAATTCTCCGGATGTCGAACTATCTCAACAGCGATATTCGCTGCCATGACGTCGAAGCTATTTTATACGCGTCGTCGGCTATATTTTTCCACGAGAGCTACACATGCAGTAAAGCAATTTTAACGCCTAATGCAGCGCAAAGTGCGCGCAATCAAGAGTCGGACGCGCGTCATGATCGTAAAAACACACGCTCGTATTTCTGCGCTGATGCTGCGCATGAATTTCAAAGTAACGCTCGAGCGATCGTAATCATCAACTACGCAGAAAGCATTACGTGTATATACTACTCACAAGAAATCGTGCGTAGATGTTAAGAGCCCGCTCTCTCAGTCCGCTCACAACAACACAGCAGCAGCGGCGGAAACGGCTACATGATCGCAGATTATTATATCCACACAATACAACCAGAACCAAAAATTATTTTTTTTTCGATCACTCACGAGGAAAGAAAAAAACAGTTATACAAAGAAGAGCGATTCAAGTTGCTGGTGCGTCGCTGCACATGTGCAGTGCGTTGTCAGGGAGGGTGAAAATAGAGAGAGAGAGATTGAGCGCGCGCGTACGAGCCGCGTCGCTCGGAGTGCGTGTCGGGGCGCGGACTGAGCCGGAGCGAGCTTCGGTTTCGCCACTACCCTCGGAATGTTGCCGCGAGCGAGCGCCACCTTCTTGCTCGATCTCACTCCCTCCTCGGCTGCGCGCGTTGTCTTCTTTCTCTGCGGGATGATTCTTTCTTGTTATTCGGGCTGCTGCGAGTTTGTTTGGGGGGGCAGATGTCTCGTTAGTCTTTTGAGGAGACTTGTTTTTCGTTCGATTGAAGACTCGTCTAATTCGGATGACTACTGGAGTTTTTCGGAGTTTGATGTTTAGGGGAGGGGTTTTTTTTGCGTTTTGAGGGACTGATGTTGTATATTTTGTACTGGTGGTGGATTTTATTGGGAGATCAGCGTGGAACAGTCCAATAAAATGGACGATTGACATTTATAGGCGATTTTCCGAAATTTGTGAGCTTTTTTATGCGTTCGGTAATTTTGAGACAGGAGTGTATTTCCTTCTGCGTGACGTTTGCGTTATTTCATTTCGTTTTTAGAGGATATTTTTCACCTACAGTCAGATTATAAATGCTTCATTTTATATATCCTATTTTAATCCTTGCGACGGTATTTTTAGTAAAAAGACACTGTTATAGCCGCACAAATTCAATAATCGTTCCGTTTTCGTTACTCCTATCTCCTCTCGTATATTTATATCTCATCGCAGACTCATAAAAAAAGCTCCTCATAACACAATCAACAAAAAACCAGACTAATCATCAAGTCTCCAAAACTGTTGACTCGCCGCGACTCTAATTTCTTTCCATATAAATATTTGATCCCATTCAGAGTCTAACGAACGTAAATAGAAAAAGGCGAAGCTCGTTCCGATTGTAACGAAGAGACTGAATAGGGCGCAATATTTACCCCCGGCGTCATCTCTCTTCTTCGGATCGCTTTACTTTCCTTTCCGTGTTTATTTACCTGTCGCTTTCATTCAATTCCCGTTATTCCCATTCGCGCGCGAGCACTCGATGCAGCTCTTTATCTCGTCTTCGCATCGGCAATCTCTCAGTCGCCTAGTGACGACGACGTTTATTTAGCGAAAAATTGGAAAAGACGGTGAGGACAATTGCGCTTCTTTCTCGCCTCTGCGTCGTCCTATTGACGAGTTGAGATAAGAAAGAACACTATTGAGGAAATAATGGAGAATCGAGTTTATATTTTTCTTCGAAAACTTTATTGATAATAAAAGTTTTGAAAATTGAAGTTAATAAATTGCTTTTTAACATTCAAAAAGTCAAAATAATTAAGAGCCTCGTCACGAGCTACAGTAGGTTAATAATGCCCCGAACAATCCACAAGTGACTTTGATTAAAAGCAAATTCAGCGAGACGATGCAATTTCGAACTCGTTGCAACTCGCCTCCCGGCTATATGCTCGTCATTTTTGGCCCGACGAAACTAATACAACACCACAGCCGTGTACATACGCGATTATACTGGATTACGCGATTATTAATTCAATGCATCATAAGCTACTATATACTCTTGGCTCGTTTCGTTTGAGTGAAAACTCGAGGCGACTGCGCGTAAGAAGAGAAGGAGCTCGAGTCCTTGAGAAGATTATCGTCCGATCCCTGACTTCGGTGTCGGACGACACGTTTTATGGTATGGCCAGCTGAGCGAATCATCCCTTAAGGGCAGAAGACGCTCTACTTTCCGTTAAATTTATTACTATAGCTCTCGGGAAGTAAAAAGAAATCTTCGCTACACCAAAAGCCATGATAAGAGTTAACTGCTTTTTGTTTAAAAACTCGAGAAGCGCAAAAGTCTTTCGCAGACTAAAAAGAAGATTGATATTTATTATAAGCCCGAATCCCAAGTGCCTACAAAATATCTCCGTATTGGAAAGCGTTTCTCGTTAGTATAGGCACGAGCTGTTCTCATATCGTTGCGTGTGATCCAGCTGCCCCGTCAGCTTGTCAGTAGATAAAAGACGGAGCAGTTATCCCTTATACGCGAGAGTATCCATGGAAAAGCGAGATAATCGTCGCCCGCACCCACGGCAATTTCTTTATCTCGCGCGAGAGCGAGGAGGATTTAGCCCAATTCCAAGGATTTTCCGCTCTTTTCTTCCTATTTTTGGACTTTCATTGTTACTCGATATGTAAAACTCGATATTTTCGCTGAATATGTATTATTCGCTCGTAATATATATAGAGAGAGAGATGTGCGTGCGAAACGTCAGCGGGACGTCGAGGGATTAATGAAAACGTCAGTCAGATCTCGTACGCGTCAATCAGCTTCACGCGTAAGATAAAAAAACAGTGATTCAAGTAAACTAAAAAACTTATGGAAAATAAACAAGGACCGTCATGAATCCAGTGAGACTGACCGTCGGTCGTTTGAAAAAATACTCGAAAAGTCGATTACGAATTTAGCAGAAAAAATGACGCCCCTATACCTCACTTATTTTTACGACTCGCCTAATGCTTGGCTACGAAACAGCCGATAAAACACCTCCATTATTCACAGCTAAACGAAGAAAAAAGCTCTCAAGGTGCGTTGACCTTGATCATCGAGGAGCACCGAAAAAAAAGAACATCTCGAAACGCCCTTGCGTAAGAAAGCTACTCTCCCGAGGGATCAATTCGCACGTTTTCCTCGGCCGTAAAGTACACAGGACGCGCGAGTTCTTTCGTCGTTTTATTTATCGCGCGATGCAGGCGGCACGTTATAGTTCCTCGAGTGCGCGCGGAATGAACGATAAAATTCGAGGTGTTCCTTTTACGGGAGGAGGTGCCAGTGGGTACTTGACGGCGCGTGTTTTTATGGAAGCTTGCTGGCAGCGAGATTTTACGGGGAGATAAGCGATATTTTAATGACACCGAGATTAGAAATAAACAGATGCTTGATATGCTCCTTCGATGAAAAGTAATGCTATCCTAATTTCGAACGTCGTTAAAATTCAAAGCCGTAATCTGGGCCACCGATGCCGCACCCAAATGATACGTCCGACACGCGTAATTGATGAGCCGGTCCGGGTATAATGACAAGCTTAATCCAAGTTTCGCATGCGGAATTTCGGGTACACACTATGTGTGGGTAGTTCGAAGCGACGAGAGGCGAAGACATTCATCAGGGGGTATTCGAATAGTTTAAATCAAATTGTTGACTGACTTTTCATCAAGACGACGTTGACGGCGACGGTCGAGAGTTTGAGGCAAGTAGTAATCCACTTATAGTGTTGTGTGCCAGTTTGTCTGTTACAGCTGGTAAACATGAATGTGGTTTACTTCGTTAGCAGCGTGTTTTAGTCTGTCGGGAGATGTAACGAAATTTTATTTTACTTTCGCGTGGGATCAGCTATTCCCTGTTCAAACTTAGACGATCTGAACTCAATTATTTTACATCTCCAAATAATAGCACGTTTCTTAGGATCTTTACAAAATTATATTTGCAGTAAGATCGAACAGGAATGTTTGAAATGACTGAAATGGTTGATACCGAGTAGTTCCTTTTGAAGATCGTTGAGATGGATTCTAAAGACGTCTGTATGTTATACGAGATTAATCAATTGGTTCTTTGTCCTTTACATACTTGAATCAATGGATTTTTCAACAACTCGTTTATTTTTTAAATTAAAGATAATAGCAATCAAAAGCTTCCCATTTACTTCTCAGAAAATTCTTCTCTTTCGCACACGCGCATAGCAATGTTTAAAGCTCGGAATCAGCACAAATAAATTCGTAATTAGAATTTCCGTGCTTAAGGCGTACTCCTCCTTCTCTCCATTGCTGCAGCAGCGAAAGCATTCCACTGGAAATGAAGCTTGAATTAATAAACGACGTCTCTGGATCAATGTGGAATCGCTGCGTTGCTCGTAGTGAGTGTGCAGCATCGGGGCAAACAAGTCGACTCTCCTCTTCATTCTTCCGATGAATATTCGACGGGGGTGTATTCGCATTCGTTGCAGAAAACAAAAAAAAACTGACCGAGCCGTAACTGAATAATGTTCTTGTGCCGGCGATCATTTGATTGAACTGGATTACTGAGCTTGTTTCTCTGCGGTATGACGGTGCAGTTCGTTAGACGATTTTTTTTTTTTTGTTATTGAGAATTTCGATGTCAAAATTGCTTAGTTGCATATAAAAGCATCAATATATGCAACTCATACCGCGTGTTTCCAGTGTATTTGAAGAAAACGTTATATTTAGTGACTATTGATAACAAATTTAAAACAGAAAACGCGTACTATTATATGCGTCATGTTGTTTTATGAATAAAATAAATTGTGAAACGAGGGCAAAGAAGATGAGAGCTTTCTTTCCAAAATTGCTCTCGAGAAACTGTTGAAGAATCTCATTAATAATGTATTTTATACCTCATTATAATGTTCAAATTTATCGTCATTTTCAAGAGTATACCAAAATACACATAGCGCTGTTGCGTGCGTAGCAAAATTAATGAGTACCAAAACTATCTTCCAAATTAAAAAGCTCCTCGCAATTCGCTGAGAACCCCACGTAAGTGCATCCATCTCAAGATGAGAGAGTATGTCCTTTCTCCTGTGGGAGAGACTGCCTCTCGGTCGAAATCGTGCGCTCTTGACTCAGCCTGGCGTGAAAACGCGCCTGCCTTTCGCAGAAGACGACAGGAAACTCGATCATCTGATCGCAACTGCTGCAGTGATGAGAGAGTTTTTTTATTGGATTCATAGAGGCAAGAGTGGGTAGGTCTACGTGACCTACAAGTTTTAGGTTAGTTAGAGTTTGTATGAGAAAGACGAGGATTATGTTTGGGTCTTGTTATCTTTGCATATTTATGTTACTTTTAATGGATTGAGGGATAGGTTGCAAGGAATAAAAAAATGCTTAGTTCGAGTGATGCATGTATTTTTCATACAGAAAGTGTAGTCTTTGTTATTTTTAGGATAAGAAAATATATTCAGAAGATGTACATGTGAGAAGTTCAAGCTGTATTAAAAATACAAAGCTTATAATCCGATAAATTGAATAAATTATCAATTAAATCACTTTTTATGCAAAATTTATTAATGAGAATTAATACATTGATTGAATAAACATTGTTTATTGTAAGCAATAATTTATAGAATATATGAATTGTTGATGAAATATCGAGTTCAATATGAAGAAATGTATTATGTATAAAGCAGATTAATCAATAAAGATGACACAAACGAAATGAAAATTTTGCATTTATTTTCTTCTGCAGATAATAATTCTTAAAGGTATTTTATACTAATTGATATTATAATATTCAAACAAAACATCATCTTATAGATTGATTTTACTTTTATAACTAACATCTAAAAATGTATTCATATTTTTCTATGCATTTCTTACGCTGTTATATGAATATCGTCGAACGATTACTTGTTCTCCAGACAAATTCATAAAAAATAAATACATAAACATAAGCAACCACTGCAGAGAACATCCAACTTTTCCAGCAAGCTACTGCTAATTGAGTACTTTATAATTGAACTGCTGCTCTTCAGCACCGGTGAGACAACGGAATACTATTAACGGGAATCGATGATAGAACTGCGAGTAGCAGCGGAAATAATCGAGGCCACCATATTAATACTCGTTCGAAGGCTCCTCTCCGCCTGTCTTGCAAGAGATTGTGCCATCTAACAGGATTTTCCAAGCCGCTCGCGTCGAAAATACTCGTGCGCTCCTTCGATTGTCTGTCGCTGCTGCTGCTTCGCTCATGTAAATTACGAATCAGGTCAGACTGAAAAACCTCTTGATTGTGCAGGCAGGCGTGAGACTGTTCTGTGTTAGAAATTTGGGTTGAAATTGACGGCGGCACTAAATTATTCGTTGGCCCATGATAATGTAGGACCGGAGAGTATAACGCCGAGGCTTGAATTAAAGAATTCGCGGGGTGATGGAGATTTAAGGAGAGAATAATAATTTATATTGCAAAGGTCGATCGAAGAACATGTAAATTACGAGGATATAGAGTTCTGAATCTCATGCATTGATTTTGTGTTAAATGCTTGAACAATGGACATTCTGTTGGCTTTGGAAAGTGTAGGGTCCAAAGTTTCAAATATTAAAAATATATCTGTACCCAGATAAATGGTGAAAAATATCACCTAATTTTTTAGGCAAATCAGATTTATGGCTCAATCGAAGCGATGTATCACAGTAATTATGAGTACGTCGTGAAAAAAAGAACGCCGAATAGCAAAAATTACGCTACTTTTTCACTTCATATTTTCATCTGCATAGGCTTCCCATTACTCAATTTCTCGCGTTCTAAATCGTCCGTCAGCGCACTGCATTTATAAAATTGACAAGTCCACGCTACAAAAGCAATTTCGATTGCCGATCGCCGCAGTGCAATATCGACAAGCCGTAAAGTGCGCCAACTTATGCAAGAACCAGTGCGAATTTAATTCGTTAATTTCAATGCAAATTCCGCGGCATAAATCGACGATCGAGCCAACCGCGTGTTTGCGCAGTACTACGTACATTATTGTTTAGAGGCGTTCAAGGTTTGCAGGTTTAATTAAAAATAAAGCCTCGATTTTATACCGAGTCTCACGAGGAATCGCGGAGATTATGATGAATTATACTGTTTTGTCGTTTCCTTCTTTCGAGTCGGACGTGGTGCGCAAGAAAGTGGAAGATTAAATTTTTCCATCCGGGATTCTTGGAATGCTTGGCGCATCGAATTCTTCTCTCTTTCTCTTTCTCTCTCTCACTTTGTGGGGGGCGGGTAAGTACTGCGAGCTTCCGCATAAATTGTTGTAAAGAAATTCGTTTGTAAGTAAGACAGTTAATTTCCTTAGCCGAATAAATAGCTGATTTTTTTACTACAAGTAGCTGATTTTGTTCTTTCGAATATAAATAATACGAGTCACAACTGACTTAATGTGTTTTTATTTAGAAACCTTCTTATCCTGATAATTCCATTCAAAGCCATCATTGACATCGCATTCTATAACGTAAAGCGCATCGAGTCTCCTCCAGTCTTCAGCAGCGCCCACAATCCTCACCATGCTCGAAACTTCTGGCATTTCCGGTAATAAACCCTCCGCTAGAACAACGAACTTGTGCTTGGACTGTACGTCAACGTGCTACTTGCATATATATACACACGAAATTTCGCGCGGAAACGATAGCGTCGTTCTCACACAATTACGTGCGCGCAGGGGCGAATCTCTGCCGAGGATTTCCGTTAATTCCGGAGGCTCAACCGGCTTAGGTGCGCGGGTCTGGCTCGGGGAGATGTGTGATTTATTGAATTTTTATTGAAGGTTTTAAGATTGCGCCGCTAAGGTTTGTCAAATTGTAGTGTATTTTTATTGCTGGATTTAACACTCGACTATATTCGAATAAGATTATTGTCATAAAAGTGAATATAAAAATGAAACGCTCGTAAGAATCGATCGAATGATTTTCCATTCAAAAGACATCCATCAAATCTTCATTCATTTTCTTGACCCCGATATTTCCTCGAACGATTGTTTCGCGAATCGAAAGTTATAACTGCGCGTCTTAAAACTTATCCCCGGCAATTTCTTCGAGGCAAAAAGCGCCAGACGTCGCTGAACTTTCTGACAGAAAGTTATTTGAAGAGCGGAGGTAAAGGGATACTTACCCGGGACAAGCTCGCGCGACGTTTAAGACGCGTGTGAATAAGTGTAATACTCGTCGGACGCGACTCGCTGCCACACTCGGGTTCTCTCAAAGTTATTGCTGCCTCTTATGGCCGTCATAACTTTCTCGCGGCTGAGAGCTAGATAGAAAATTCGCGCGTCTCGGCTTTTCGTTTGGGTATACTAACGCGAAATTGAGTTAGTTTTGCCCTTTAAACTTGGAAGCGTTCGCTGATTTTTTGTTTCTTTTTTTTACACTTGATATTCTGGTGACGATATTACGAAAGAACGATGACAAATGATTTCAAATGCGCAGGAACAAAGGGATTCGCGAGCTTGAAGGTAAAAACAAGTGAGATGCAATTTTTCACATCGAACGATTTCGCATAGCCCAGAAGTTCCATCCTGAGTGGCACTTCCACGACAGCGTAAGAAAGAGCATTTGCCCTCGTCGTCCTTTATTTTCCTGCCTGCATTTGCAAATCGTCCGCACGTTTTCTTACAGCCCGAGCTCTGCTGCATTTCCAGGAAAGGCATTGACTTTTTTGCTCGACTCTTCGTATATGGAGATTGATAATATATATCGCCGTCTATTTTCTAAAGCTTCATCGATCATATACCCAAGTTGTTTAGTAGGTTAAAAGCTCGATGATACGTTTTTAAAAAGTCTCTTTAAATTCGAACTCGCTAATACGATTTCTCTGTTACGGTTGTTCGAAACGAAAATCCCATGAATAATCATCCTACGCAAAGCTCTCAATCGAGAGAACGCATAACTCCCACATACATCCGCTCAGTGAAGCCTTATAATATTCCTCGATTCGCAAATCTACTTACCGCACATGATTAATGCACCCAACGGTACTATTAATATCGATAAACCGGAGCTCGGCAGATCGGCAGAAAAAAAGAAACAAGGGACAGACGTAAGAACAGAGAGAAAGAAGTCCATTATTTAGCTCAGGCCGAGAAAAAAGAGAGAAGCAGTAGCGAAAAGTTTCAGACACCTCAGGCCTTTAATCCCCGAAGGTACACTCGACGAGTTAGGGCTATTATGCGCAGCATCCACGAAAGCTCGGATATATCGATTCGTCTTTGCGAAACTGCTGAGCTTCGCTGATATTCTCTGTATACCTGGGCGTTGCCAATTCGAGGTTAAGAGAAGACAGTGTCGAGAGAGGGCTCGATGAACTCTGTTCCGAGAGCTTCCACTCTCGATAATGAAACGCTTTGAGATACGATCCTTCTCTCGAGGCGACTCCTTGGAAAACGAGAGTCGAGAGAGATGATTTATTCATTTTCGAGGCGATAAGCCACGATTCGAGTTTCGCGCGCTCGTTAATTTCTTCGAGCTGTTATGTCAAGCTGCGCGGATGCGATATCATATTTCGGTCATTGTGTACTTTTCACTGACTCGAGGATGGATGTTTGCTAACGAGCTGCGTTTACAGAATTATTTGTTTGATGAGTAAACGAGCCTTTCAGATGATGGGGGAATGCTTAGGTAATGCGGTACGTTTATAGAATCATTTTGTTCCGTGACATTGATTGAAGAAGAATGAGATATAATTAAAGCCCGTTGTATCTTTTTCAGATTATAAAAAGCATTTTCGTACAATCGTATTTTTCGGTTATAAAATTGCTTGATTTTCTGTTACACGCATCGAGAAGTCACTTAATTGGATCCATCAATTCATCTTACATAATTAAGCGCGCAGCGCGTTTAAAGCTTCTGTATGCCAACGGTCTTAGTAGAGATTTCACCTGATATTCACGAAATTATTAGCTTATTACATGTCTTTGACTTAATTTTAAAGGCATTATATAATAACGCACGTCATAATTCCTGAACATTATAAACATAATAAAAAATATTCCATTCCCACGCTGGAAATTCCAGTCGGCTCAAGATAAATTCGGATCGAAAGAAAAACACTCAACTTTCTACTGGAGGAACCTCTTCTCTCAAGAAAAAGACAATCAGCCCGTTAATGCTGAGATTAGCACAGCGAAGTCCGAGTAGCCGGCAGAAGATCCTGATAATCCCAAGCAATGGCAAACGTTCGGTAATTGAGATGATAAATTAGTCTTCGTAGACAGAGCTCAGGAGCCGACAATGACAGCTTGGCAAATGGGCCTCGTTCGGATGTTACGAGCGGAAAAAAGTTTCGGACCACGTGTTCTCTCGAAGAGAAAAGTTCTTTGAGGCACGTCTTCGAGGAGAGGAAAAATTGCTACTTTCTTTGAGACAATGAGCATCTGAATACAGAACGGTACGGCAGGTATTAATTTTCGTAATTTTTCAAGACGTACGAAAATGAAATTTTCGTGGAGGATATAATCTAGGTCACGATTGTAGGGGGATTTTCCTCCTTTTGTCGGCGTTTTATTTTTGCGCTTTGTTCTGAGGGATTATACATTTTTCGATATTGTTCGATGACATAATTATTTTCTTTTGATTGTGCTAGTAATGGAATCGTTAGTCATGTTGATTAGATGATTTTTCAGATGTAGTATCTACGATTAAGAATTAATTGAAGACTTTCAATGTTATATTCAAACTCAATAAACGAAATCGATAGAGTGATTAAAATCAAGAATAACCAACATTTATCTTACTTGCTTCTAGTAACTACCTATTATACCTATTTCGCTCGTATGTATTGAAGATCGTTTCCCGAATATTCGTCTACAACGCAGCTCACACATGGAATTTAAATTCCATCGCGGAAAAATAATGCATCACGTTTTATCCGCAGCTGTTTTCGTCCTGCATGAAAGGTTTACTGCAGCATCGCAAAAATTAATAACCCTATAGCACAAGAGTCTTGCATCGAAAGTATTCGTTGATAGGTATGGGTGTATGTGTGTGTGTGTGTGTTTGTGAATCTTTTGAGAATCATTTTTGTTGCAAGACAGGCGTTTCTTCAATCTTTGAGTTCTTTTAGCAAATTGTATTGATTCTAGAAAGAGCTATCTGAAATGCGCTGACCCGTTTTCCTGGAAAAATACGACGAAGTCACAGCGAAAAATAAAGTAGTTAACGCATTTTAGGTGTACGAAAACATTCATTTGAAGTCCAGTACTGGAATTAAAAATAAATATTTTTCTTCTACTACAACCTGGATCGTATAAAAAAATCAAGCCTCTAATTTGTCTCTCACAATTAAATTACCAATTCTTTCACGTAACTAGTTTACGCATCAGCTCGACGACGCGCGTGTTGTGTGTATCCCCGAAATTTCCCGACGGTAAAATGAGATTCGCGATAGAAATGGGAGCTCCATCAGAGAGAGAATCCTCGAACAACTCAGTTTTCTATGTTTGTCGAATCCCCCGACCGCTGCCGCCACGACGAAACAGTTTCAGGAATTAGGCTCTCGAGCACGTACTTTGCACGTCATGGCCTGTATTTGCCGATTGTTTGGCGAATAATGTTTGCGCGAGGTTGTGGTCGCTCTAATGCATTGATATACGAGTCCTTTTGTTTGAATGCGTAGATATCGCCTGATTGCCTGATATCGCCTGATATCGACAATGTTGCCTTTTATTATATTGATTACAAGCAATAATCATTTTATAAACTAGAAAAATTGAAGATTTTTTAATTATCTTTTTTTTTTAATTGATTTTGAATCTATTGGTCTCTACGAACGAGGTAAAAAATAAAAAGTTACAATTCAAAAAGCCCCGAACCTCCCGCTGGGCTCATCAGTAAGATGACGAGAGGCTCTATCTTAGAAGCTACGTGATAAGCCGGGTCGACATATAAACGTTTATTTCTATTTCAAAACCGCTAGATGGACTACAGTTTTAGTGTCCCAATAGTGACATTTTTCACTTTTTGCCTTAATTTTCTTCAGATTAAAGGCTTCGCAAGCAGCGTGCAACGCCGTGCGGCCATTCCTCGTTTTCTGATCGATGTTTGCGCCGCGTTTGAGCAAAGTTTTTAAGATTTTCGGATTGCTGCGCCATCGGGCCGCGAGGTGTAGTGCAGATACATAATCCATAAAAACGGCCGAGCGGCGCCACCAGGCGCCACCTAGTCACGGCTCTTATTCATAACCTCAAAACGCTATCATGAACTCTAAACCAATATATATTATGATGATTTCTCTTGTGTTGTTAGAAATGGTTTAAATGTGAATGCTTTAGCTGTTATCGTTAATTACAGTAACAATTCTCAACAATCATATCAGCGATATATGCGGTATACGCGAATTCGTGCTTCTATTGGCATTTATACTGTTCCGAGTTTATGCACCGAATCGGAGTAGCTACTACTCCGATTTGTCGGCGCTTCGGTCGCTCTAGTTATACGGTATAGTAGCTACACCGAAAGTTTCTCAGTGCACTCAGGCCCGGGGCTCGGGTCTCTCCCTTCCTTTCCTCTCTTTAAGGATATATGGGAGGCTTTTATACTCGGACCTCGCTGTCTCTCATCAGAATGCAAAGATAATATCAAACGTCAGGCGAACCTTGATGAAAAATATATTATGCATCGTATACACTGCATTATCT
>UCOJ01001983.1:0-17544 GCA_900474305.1 Cecidostiba fungosa
GTTTATTTTACAATTGAATTGTGCAAACGTTGTCCAATAACGAAAAAACGGTCGGGGATGAAATGCTTTAATAAAGAGTCAAATTATTATATATGACTGTATGAGTCAGCATGATAAATGGAATCCTGTGATTGATTCTAATTATCACCAAATAAGTCACATTCAAATAGGAATTAAATAACAACCAACAAATTCAAACGCAAGACTGAATACGTGGAAAATGTAATTTATGTTATTTTCTTACTAACGTGTGAATAAGCTTTGTACAGTATATAAAGGCGATTTATGCGCGATCGTAAAACAGATGATGTCATATTCATAAAATGTGCGATGTCGTATCCATAAAATATATATACGATATCCTGTTTTCTCAAAATTGCCTCCGCGCAAGATAACTTTGCTACGAAATAGGCCAAAACGTTCATTCTCGCTTATATATAAGGACATTTTTTTTTCCTAAAAAAAAGACCACTCGTGCTAACAAATCCTGAGCCTGCCCCACGAAATAAACTTGGAGCCATAAAAAGAACCCCGCCGCTGACCGCGTAAATTAATTAAAAAATATCCTCCGAAACTGTCGCCTCGACCGCATCAGTTCTCGCCTCTCTTCATCCAACAAAGTGTTTCACACCCCTCCCCCATCCATCTAGGCCACAACGTGAAGCCACGTGCAAGATCGCGTCCCAAGAAGCTTAATTCTATTACCGCAAAGAGAATCGACTTACTTCCTTCCAGGTCCAGCCATAGTTGCCGAGGGCTGCCCAGTCGTCGTAGTCCTTGGCGTTGCCCCTGATGTACATCATGCCGTTGTGCGAACTGCTGCCTCCGAGGTTCTTGCCTCGGGGCCAGCTGCAGGAGCCACCCTGCGATAGGCAGGCGTTACTCTCGTTGATCGTTCGGTACTGCCAGTCAATTTCCGTGCCCAGGAACATGGCCACCATGCTTGGTACGTCGGCACCCGGAGGTTCGTCCGGCCCGGCTTCCACCAGCAGCACTTTCCACTCCGGCACTTCGCTCAGACGCGACGCCACCACTGCGCCCGCCGTACCGCCTGTAATCAAATTTGTTTCGTGAATAGGGTCGCCCTCTCACTCTCTACATCATAATATATACTAATCCTTGGGTTTATTGGATGCATTAATACTAATTACATTTGGATATAATTTATATTACGTATTAATCCGTTATATAGCGATTTTCATGTCGACTTTCCAAATTCGTAAATTATATTAAAGCTTGTGTAATCTACATACTTCAACGTTATGCATGCAATAATGAAGTAACGAAATTAGTATGACAATTACAAATTCAATTTCCCGGCAATATACACAAATTAAATTAAACAATGACCGTGCAAAATATACAAAGTCGTTTATAACGCAGCAAAACAGCGAGCACCACCAGTATAGTCCGACAGCGCAATTACAGTAATTACCGAATATAATAACTTTGGCGCTTAATTAGTATTCCGGGTGATCTATCAATAAGCGAGCCATGTGGTGCCGCGGCCGGCAATCGCAAGTATCGGTTGGCCCATTACTTGCACCTTTCGTGAAGTTCCGACTATTTAGTTGACCGCAAGCTGTTTTCAGCTCGCGCCCCGTCGCTAGTTTTGCTAGTTATGGGCATTAGCTGTGGCTACGAGGCGAGCTCTCGCGTCGCCCGTTGAAGGTTAGCGTGTTTTTGTATTTATATGTATGTGTGTGCGTGTATATACCGGGCGCCTTGGACTTTTGACCGATTTCGTTGGATTCTAATGAGGAGTATTGAGGATTGTTTGCATTCCGCACGACTGGTCTCGTTATTTATACGCGGGCTCATTAACCGTAAGGTATAGTGATCTCAGTCCTGCCTCAGTTGACGCGTAAAACACTTTTCATTCGATTTTGTTTTGAGGGCGATAAAAATTAAAAATACGTTAACTTTTTGGATAAATTACGTTATACGGGTTATACTGATTTCTTTTACGTTTATACAAAGTTGCAATAGTAGTAACATCTCCGGGACTACTACTACGTCAATATCGTTGAAATTTATTTTTCGTAATCCATCGATTCGTTTTTATTCTAAGCTGAATTTTCGATTTTTTTCTCTGGCGTACGTATCTAACACAAAGAAAGTTGTGAATGATTGACATTGGCTATGATTAAATTGTATACCTATTGTTCAACGAAAAATATTGAATTTCAAAGAAAACATTGTTGTGAATTGATGTTCTATCAAGATTGAAGATAAAAAATATTAAACGACAATGAAGCACGTATGGATTTTCATTCTATGTTCATAGGTCGTATAAACCCAAATAAGCGTGCATCCAAAATCTACGTCGGACCATTTATAAAAGCCAGCTTTTTGATAACTAAAAAAAGCAGTTAGCCGAATATCGAATGTAGTTTTCATATCAGTGCGCAAACCGGCTACTTATCAATCGTTTTTTCAACGTCTACCTGATACAGCCATTGCTCCGCGTTAACGCCAGTATAGCTTTCACAAAATTATTCGTAACGCTTACCGATCCGCTTGTAAAAAGCCAATCTTAATTCATGCAAATAAATTATCCCTCCCCCGTATCAAACTATTCGGTTATACATGCGTGCATGCACCTATTCCATCAGCGCAAACAATTTTTCCTCTAATGTACACATAGACATACACACGAAATGCCAAAGTGAGCTAGGAAATTAATATCGCGGCAATTAAAATTTGCACGCGCGCCTGTCATAAGTGGCTTACATAAGCGCTGTAAAAAATATATTTACATATCCGCCCCAAAGCACACAATGTTTGCATAATAACACATAACAACTCGAAAAATTCGACTGTGTCGGCAATAAGTCAAATTCGCTGACTACTTTCAGATTGCTCAATTACCGACAGCAGCTCAGGTCATTGTCGTAACGTTAAATAGCAATATTTATCAATAACGATAACAACAACAACAACAACAATAACAATACAATTCGCACGGCATAACGAGCGACAATCCGCGCCACACCAAACCGACGAAAGAAAATAAGTGTTTCCGCATTAGCGGAGCATAACGAATCGGGCCGACGAGTCGTTTGTAAATTTAACCGGCTATCAGTGACGTCATCTCCCGCGGTGGCGGCGGTACACGAGCGCGCAGGTATAGCGAATCGCGATGAGCACGCACAGGTATGCCTATATATAATGCAGCAGTGGCTCCCGGTGAAATCAGAGTATATATATACTTGTAGGCTCGCGAGGAAAAGGCGAATTTCTCTTTTTCTCCGCTCCTTGTCAAGTCAGCTTGAAGCTTCGTGTGTGTCTCTCTTTTTCCGCGACTCTCTGTTTATATTACGCTATAGTAGAACAGGAAAAGGAAAGAAGTCGACTCGTCCAGGGACTCGTTAATTAGTGGTATACTTGTCAGGCCTGCCAGTATATTTATACCAAAACGCAGGCGAGCCGGTAATCGAAGAGTGCCGGATACTTTATATATACTATTCGTATATATCTTTTGCGTGAAACTAGCGTCGTTTGCAACTCGTGCGATCGAGTTAGGATGTAAAAATCGTTTTCTCGTCAGCTGGTTTGCGGCATTGATTGCAATCGAGTGAAAGTTGTTGATGAAAATACGCGTCTAATACGCGCTCGGCGGTCAATGCCATGATCCTCGTCGTAGATATATATATATGTACTATATTTTACATAATGTATTCGTGTGGCACGCATTTGTTTTAAAAGTGTGATGTACAAAAATACATCAATTTAATACGCAGTTTTGCGTGATACACGAGCATTCGAAGCATTCGAGGAAGTAATAAAAGGCTCATTTTTCACGCAAACCCCCGTACAGACACACAAAGCGAATGATACAGCAGAGACGCCATAGCAATTAGAGGAGCATCACAATACAGCGGAAGTTCCCGCGGCAAAAGTTTTAAGCGAGCGATTATTTATCACCGGCTGCAGGCAGCCGTAAGGTGATATTAATTCACATTACTTTTCGCGCAACTCTGGAGAGTATTCGAGCCACCAAGGAATGACTTTGGAAAAAGAGAAGACAATGGGAAAAATGGAGACGTCAGCCACTGACGCTCGGGCGCATTCCACGGTTTTGTTTTTTACGCGCGGCCTTCCCCATCCGCGCAAGGTTTCCTAGAAAGAGCCAAATCAATTAGCCGCGTCGACGAGCAATGTATTATAACGAAATCGAATAGTCGAGTTTGTGTGTAAAAAAACGCTAATTTACCTAAAAAAAAAAAAATTAAATGCGGAAACAGTGCGGACGTATATATTCGAGAGATTTCATTTGTAAATTGATGATAAATTCACCGCGCGTAATTATTATATTGTTAATTGAATTACAAATTGCACGCGTAATTTTAACAATTACACCAACATGAAATTCCAACTATGTCGGGTGCGCTAATGATTTTTATTAATTAATTTTTCCGAAAATTGAAAATTTCTTCATTCGCTTGGCGGAGCGTAAAAAATGCGCGATATCTTTGAAGTGGTCATGGTGCAACTCTCTTCGCTAAAAAGTTCGAGCTCGAGAGCTGTTAAAAAATTGGACGTAAAAGTTAAAAGTGGGTGGAGCCTTGGCGCAGTAGAAACAGGACGGGCTCTAGTCAGACGCGCTATAATAAGGACTTATTTCCTCTATGAATAATTTATCTCGTCACGAGAAGTTACGATGGTGAGCAAAAAAAAAGAACGCCTAACCGCTCATTTTTGCGAGCGAGCCGAAATCCGCGAAAAAAAATTGCACACGCACAGCATTTTACGCAATCGCCAATACAGCAGCGCATATGTATAGCATGTGGAGTATATAGTTACGTTCGCTCGAGCCTTTCACGAGTCCGAAAATGCCCTCCTGCAAATTTTCGAGTTCCAGATAGATATACTATAAAGTTAAAATTCGCGAACAAGTTTTTTTTCGAATTTTTCCGCCGTGATTTTTCTCTTTCGAAGCAATTAATGCACGCGTGCAATTTGCAAGCATATGAAAAAAGTATACATAGGCACGTACAACGGCGAAAATTCATCCGCCTGCCCAATAGTGCGAAAAAAAACATCCAGGCAATCTCTAGCAGCACATCGTAAGTGAGAGTTTTGCGGCGTCTCGCGTGTGCGCTTCTATCGGCCGCCGCAGCTCTCCCGTCTCATTTTTCTGCGGCGCCTATATGTATATATACGTATATATATACATATATACAGTCGCACGACAACTCAGCAGCAGCAGCAGCAGCAGCAGCAGCAGCAGAGCTAAAAGTGAATGTTACAACCACGGGCTATATACTTGCCCAGGGGAAAATGTTCCCGGCAACGCACTCGAATGCGAGACTGTACCTATATACTCGCGAGAGCGCCAACACTGCAGCTCATTCGACTCTCTCACTTTTTTTTCCTGCAGGTGTTCCTGATGGTATAGCAGCGCGTCTGCAGCAATATACAACGCGCTCCTAGCAAACTGCGCTATATTCGCGGATTCTTCCGGCGCTCGTTCGTCGATGGATTAGAGCAGCCGAAGCTATAGCTATTATATATATATACAGGAGCTGGGAGAGCCGCGCGACTTCACGGCTGCGCGGCTTTGAACTAGTTTGCGCGACCGGGCAAAAAACGGAGAGTATATACGCGAGCGCGCAAAGTCGTGCGCAATTGCTTCGGTAAAAGTGCGCGCCTCGAGATTTATACAGCTCGCGAGCGTGTATATAGTGGTAGGGGAAACGGAACGGCCTACACCGTTGATGCAGCTATATATACAAGTGCAGCAGAGTGAAAGAGAGACAGAGCGATCGAGCCTCTCCCGTGCAGCGGTTAATGGCATTCTAAACATCTTGTTCTCGTCGACGATTTCGATGATTGATAACGGCTACTGTGCGCTAGTAAATGTATAAATGCTGAAAGAAGTTCTCTTCGGCACGCTGTTGCTGCTATTTCACAGTGATTGAATGCACTGATTGCGAGTAAGCTATATCGCGAGTAACAAAGGGAGATCGCTAGCTGCGGTTTTCGTTTTTGGTGTGTCTCGATCTTGTGTAGTTTCGCTACGGCGGCGGCCGATATAATGCGCGTGTATATAGTTTTATGGAGTGCGCTCGCGCGCGGTGGCGTAATTTTATGAAGCGCGTAAAAAGGTGAAAGCTAAAAAGCGGCTTTGTTACTTATACATTGATGCGTTCAATTATTTGAAATGACTCAATAACACGCGCCTGGTGTTCTGTGCATTTGTTTATTTGCCTGAAATATAATTTCGTTTCATCATCATATCGAAATAGAATAAATTCTGGCTGTATTATCCAATTATATATATGATGAATAAACATTACGAGAAATCGCATTGTTGGCGCGTGTATATATTAAACGAGTTGAGATTGTATATTTATAAACACAATTTAATGTACCGTTTATGAAATTGTACAATTCGTTGGTTTACGTTTTATGTATTTGTTCAAATTAAAGTGTAGAAATCGTTTTGACGTTTTCACAAGCTATTTTATATAGTATAGTATAAAAGTAAAAGAGTGTATTCTTGAAATTTAAATAATGTTGTAGGTATAAAAGTGCCGCGGTAAATGTTCACCGAAATTGCTATTATAGCCATTATATAGTAAGATTTTGAATTGGTATTTACTTTCGCGGTATATATATATATATATATATAAACGGCGCAAGTAGGCTACTGGATCACATAAGACGCTTGCATAACTGTAATTGCAATGACCGCAAAATGGAATGATCTCAACTCAAATTAAATTTAACGGCTTCCTTTCAAATTACACCTCTTTTACCTCGTAAAATAGTCAAGAGCGTTATTTTTAAGCATTATCAATTTCAGAATTATAGGTAAACAGATATCTACACAAAATAAAACAAACTATATTCACAGATAACATATATCAAAAGCGCATATATAGCTATTTTACCTCGCAAAGTTATATTAGATTTTTGTTTTCAAGCAATATCAATCCAAAAGCTAATAAAAGCAAACTGATATTCAACACCGTCACATATACATATTAGCCCTGCCGAAAAACCGGAGCTATATAGCCTAGAGAAAATCCAACCAGCGACTAACCAACCGCAATAACTCCGCAATAATTTTGTTTGACCCTGGCGATTGACTGCGTCGCCGGTGCGGTTCGAAGCGAGAGAGGCCTGCACGTGCAGGCAAGCGCATCGCTCGATCCCCCGATGTAATTTCCGGTCGCTGAAAAGTCAATTTTCAAAGAAAAAAAAACCCTATACTAACTCGCTTGCCGGACTTTCCTTTCAGCGCTAAATCCAGCAGCGTCGCTCGCGATTCGATTTGCCGTATAAATATTTGTAGCACCCTTACGGGCGCGTTTTCTCGCTCTTCGATTTTTTTACTCCATATATACTGAAAATTGGGGCGAAAGTAGCATATATTCCCGGTAAACCTACTTGCGAGACGAAAATAAAATATAAAAAAATGCCTTTAGGATATTACCAGACCAACTTGGAATATTTGACGTTGGAGGAATTAAATCAACTGTGCAGGGAGTTCATTGTTTTACTTTTACGCGGAATCGATATTAAAAAAAAAAACCGAACTGGCTAATAAAAACTATATTCTGTGAATCGCACAGGAAATATGAGGATGGTACCTGCAGTTCAATGCAAAATATTTTCGCGTAACTTTTTAATTAATTTCTCTCCTGCTTTTCTGTTTCAGGTAATGAAATGGAAATTCCAGAGGACAATAAAGGCTGGAGAATGAGCTTCATTATCGTTAATACGTGAGGCATATAATCATTGAATTCAGTACAGACGTAGATGAAGTTTCCGCGTTTGAAAATTATTATTATTAATTTTATCCGTATTTTTAACTAGCAATGTGGACCTTATCAGTGCTAAATCCATTGAATAAGCTTTAAAAAAATTGCCCTGCGCAAAGCTGCGAATTCACGATGCGCGTATTTAATTAAAATTCAATAGCGCTCAAGCCAAAAAATACCAATAAATATAGGTATTTTTTTTGCAAATCAGCTTGTTCATCAGGTTCACTCGATAAGGTCCCAAACGAGATTCAAATTGCCGGTAAACTATTCCTCAGCGTCAAAAAGCAGAGTTAAAGGTCGCTCATTGAGGCATCCAGTGACGCCAGAGTATACGCAAAGCGGTGTTTCAATTAGTTTTTAACGTTCGCGTGCCAGTTCCGGCTTCTTCTAATCAATTTGACGAGGCTCTCCGCTTGCTCGTCTGCGCGAATTCCGTCGGTTCACTGAACAGAAAACGAGAGGGAGGGAGAGAGAGAGCTGCACAACATATACACCCGTACAAATTCTAGTCTGTATATATACACCCTTTGACCGGGTCGCGTTCGCGCGCGCGACTGCCCCGAGCGTTTCGATAATCGCGTCTGCGAAATAATTGCCGGAAAATTCGATAAATTCTCTTCGTTTCAGTCAGAGACGTCAATTACAAGCCCTGCTGCTCTGCTGTTGCGCGCTTTCGCGCATCGTCACGAAAATTTACATGTGAAACAAAACAGCAGTAATAAACGCTTAATAGGATAATAGAGTAATAGATGCGCGCGCGTGTGAGTATATAACCGCGCACATACTCGAGCTAGCACCAAATGAAATTTGGACAAACAGTTATCGCAGCCGTCGATGCGGCTGAACTCATATACGCCGCTTCCTCTCTTTTGATGTCCGCCGGGGCGGCGGGTATTTTTATTTCATTAAAAGATGAAGGACGCGCGCGCGAGTCGATGATATTTTGGCATATAAACCGCTATATGTATAGGTATAGCTTGGGAGTAGCTCGTTGCTGTAAGCTTTTTATCGATTTACTGCTCTGTGTATACTATATTTTCGACGAGGCTGGTAGAATAACGCTCAGAGGCTACTGCGCGTCCGATTATTTTACAAGAGTGGATAAAATGTTTTAATCCCGTGGGATGTAAAACTGTTCGTTTTAAAAGACCTGATAATTTGTGGATCAAAGTAATTTCATATATTATAGTTTCTGAGTTGAACTAAAATCGATGTAATGAATTTTTTATTTCGTCAACAAGGATTTTTCTTGTCACACCTGTATTAAGTTCTTGATTTTCAACACTGCTTGGAATCGATACGGATACGCGAAAAATGACGTTGAATAATGTTTCTTGCGTAACATTTGAAGCACTTAAATAAGTGTTCAATTGCGAATTTAACTTCTGAAACAACTTTTACTTCATTTTGTTTTTATGCGCCGTCTATAAATGCGTACTAGACTGATTTCCGTTTACTTTTTGTTATTTGTAGTTAGTTGAGAATAAAACATTGCCGATCGAGTGTAGAAGCTGCTAATCCAAAGTATAAAATGCAAAGTAATTTAATTCCACAATTACTCTCTCGACGACGAGTGTGTAACATCGTGTAATGCGACTGGATTATCTGAAATTACTTTTGTCATCGTCGAGCGAAGTTATACTTTCGCAGAATTCGTATTCCGCGAAATTCAATTTCTACCTCATCCTAGACTCGATTAGACAAATCGAATAAAAAATTAATGTAAAAATCCGTCACCGAAACATTATTTTACTTCAAGCAAATTAACATCCACTTCATCGCTCGCCGTCAGTGGCCCATATGTACATATAAATATCAAAAAGGCCAATGTTCCCTGTACACACACTTTTATACCATTTGATTTGCGAACTCGGGCGAGTTTGCGAGAGTCGAAGAATTAACCGCGCGTCGTGCACTCTAATAACTCAGCGAATGAAAACTGGAAACAATCTCTCGTATGTAGCTATATTATAGTATATATACCGCTATCGGGCCAACTGCGTGCACACATTAGCCCCCGTACGCATGATCAAACTTCTAATTAGTCTGTAAAACATTCCACCCGGCAGCCGAACTCGGTCTGCATCAGCATCACGGAGCGACGAACTTTCGATTTCCGAAGTCACGGGGAATTCCGACGACACGTGCGCACATGCAGCAGCAGCACACGCGGGCCGTAAAGATATTGCAGCGAGAGAGGGAGAGACAGAACTATATATATATAACTGCACTGCTGGCGCAGCTATAGCGCACACGACTCATTAAACCGAGTCCCTTGGTGCACTCTGCACACACACACATCTATATCTATATAGTACACATGCAGTGTGTATGTGGGTGGATGCAAGGTATACTCACCACCGACGACAATGAAGTCGTAATAGTAGTCCGCAGGGTCCGCGGGTATCACGCGCTCGCAGAGTCGTGAAACCTCGCGCTTGGTCCTCACGAACGTGTCGAGGATGGTCATGAAGACGAGAAACTGCGAGCCGGGACAGGCCTGCGCGAGAGTCGGACCAAGGTACGGCTCGTTGCACGCCGGCTCGAAGGACAGGCTGTACGACATCTCTCCCTCTCTCTCACTCTCCTTTACTGCACACAAACTCTTGTTCTTGCTGTGATGTAGGGATGATGATGATGATGATGCTACTGCGAGTCGAATTCAGCGCGCTCCACCGATTCGTGTCCAGGGCCAAAGCGTGGTACGCGAGGAGGTGCGCGCGCTAGCTCGCGGTCGATGAGAGAGCTCTTGTCTTTGGCAACTGAGAGCAGGACGCAACCGCGGGAGGATCGATGCTCACTTTTTTTACCCTATTTCGCTACACTTGGCTTGTCACTCGGCACTTTGGTCAAGAATTCGTAAGAGATTGTGCTGTACAAAAGATTATGTGCAGAGAGACGCGTTCTACGGAATTAAAGTAGTTGAATACGCGAGAAGAAAACTAGATGATTTTCGTTAGTATATAGAATGTAAGATAACAATTAGTCAAGGAACGCTATCCATGTCAGCTCGAACTTTGAGCGGTCGATCGACCGAACAGTAACCCATGACACAAATTGTCCACAAACTCAGAACAGCAGTAGCAGCAGCAGCAACAACAACAACAGCACTTGCCGCGAATCTTGACACAGTATTTTCTTCACTAGTCGAAAAAGTCCTCGCTCGAGTGTATATACAATGAGAGAAGCGGCGATCGGGATCGCGCTGCCGCTTCGGCGCGGCCGCGTGCACTGCGATAGCGAGAGTGAGAGGAAATAGGAGAGACCGAGCCGCGGCCAGGAACGGTGCATGCACTGCGAAACCTCTCACCGAGCCCCGGCCGCTTTATAATTCATCTCCCACCTGACTTTGGCCTCTCTGCATCTCTCTCTCTTTCTCTCCCTCGTACTCTGTATATTATACAGTCGTGAGATCGGTACGATATTGGAGCGTTAACGATCCACGACTTTGACGCGATTTTATTGAGCTTTCGATGAAGCAGGTGCCGTTTTATTAACGTTCAGCTCTTGCTCTCTGGTGGGTGACTGAGAAGTTTTCGAGAGTGGCAACGTATGTACAGTGTAATTTGCGACTTGCATTGTTTTCCGAATGTTTCGAAATCGTCGCTATTGTATATATAGCCGCGATTATAATTTGATTTATTTCGCCGTTACAAATGTTAACAGGGGATATTATAGTATACGATATGCTCTCTTGACATCAGGTATATAGGTCTAACTAGAAGAGCCAATGATTTTCTTCACTCGCTCTCGATGATCTGTTAGACGCGCGTGCAACAGTAAAAGGAAACAGTGTGAAATCACTTGCGAGAAGGGTATAGAATAATAACGACGGCAATACAATAATGGCAATAATTTCAGCAATCGTCGACCAAATCGGCATCATTAAGTATTAATAACCGGCTGATAAGTATATAATAAATATGCGTTTACGAGCGTTTCATGTAAAATACATGTTATTCGCTTTACTTCCTCCTGGCGTTTTCTTGAAAATAGAGTGATATAGAGTATATTCCGAAAGTATCCACTTTCCTTGAAGAGCCCGTGTGCACCTGTATATACTTATAACTGCTATATAGCTTCGCCGTAAATCTCATTTCGAAAAACTTGTAATGATACTGCACGCGGGCAGTAGAATACAATGCGCGATGCATGAGAGGGCATAAATCACAAGCTTTTCTTGCGCGGGTACAATATAATACGATTTCGAGGGTGTAATCATCAAGCGCATTTTTGCGCGACCTGACTTATTATACAATTAGTTAATTAGACTGTATAATATAAGTGAAACTCGAAGGAAAATATATAACCGCGAAAAACACCTCGAAAACCAAAAACACGCATCAGTCTTGTTCTCGTCACATAACGCGTGCTATAGCTTGTATAGTTACGCAGCTTCAACTAAATGAGCATTTCAAATAATAATTTGATACATCTCGACAAAACGATGCAATTGAACGATCGCGACAGTTATGTATGTACTCACCTTTCAATTACGAGGTGTTTGAAAACGTTGCTCAATCAGCTCTTATGTATGTACGTGCTACACATATAATATATACGTGTGCGTCTAATTGCAAGTGTACATATAGTGTATACGTATACAGCTTCAGATAGAAAGTGCAGCAAGGTATAACGTTCCTATATTTTTTTTTCGAAAAATCACGATATGAGTTCGCGTATATTATAGCTTTGCTCCATTTAGATTACGCTCGCGTTTGTATACCGAGATCCGTTTCGCCCTTCACTATACAACAGTATAATCACATTCGTCGGGCCTTCAATTAGCGAAAAACAAATCGAAAATTAATCAAATTTTCTACAGTAGCATCTCGTATAACGATTTTTCGCGCGCATCCTAATTAGGCTATTCCACGCGAGCATATACACAAATGGCTGTGTAATCGTACACTCCGTCGACGCGCAAACTGTTTTTAATCAGCATCTGGCCGATCAAAAATTAAATCAGCCCCTCGGTAATCCGTCGATGTGGCCGCACACACCGCAGCCATCAGCACAAGCCGAGTGTATATATATACGTGTAGGCGCTACACTCAGCTTTCCCGGCTGCGGTTCATCTGCGCGTATTTGCACCGCGTCAGATCGAGAGCTGGCGCGCGCGCGCGTGTTCATCTGTAATTATACCGGAAACCCGGTCGGAATGTAACTTAATCGTGTACGAGTGTATACACACATACACATACACGCTTGCATAGAGGAGTAGGCCCTCGAGCGGCTCGATACATTGCGAACGAAAATCCAGGAACGAGTACATGGCAACTGTGGAGTGCGCGGGCACAGATATACAGAATAACGAGAGGGAGAGAGTATATAGGAAAGGGCACAAAAGCAAATGTATATCAACGTTGTATGACTAGGACGTATAATATATGCGCGAGAGCAGCGCCGGAAACCATTACCGAAATTACTATACTACCGATTGCATTACGCGCTGCAGTTGTTATTACGTTATCATCACAGACGAGGAGAAAGAGCCGAGTAGGCTACTGCTACTACTACTACTAGTGTGCGATGCTCTCGCGAAGCCAGACGAGCATGAAATCAATTTTGCCGCCTAACGGTCGCGAGTCCTGGCAAAACGTTCGCGGGCCAAACACAGAAGAGATAATACGAGAGCGAGCGCGATGAGCGAGCCTAATGATAACCGGCGCCATTGCTGATGCATATACTAGCGATTATTTCGCTCGCTGGTTATTCTTTATTTTGCCCGACGCGAGCGCGATGATTACGCTGAAAGGACCGAGATTGAGTGAAGTGATATTGCATAGTCTATAGACTTTGGCTGTGAGCGCTGCACTGCTGCAAAATTAAAATTGAGAGCGGAGTTTGGAATATTAACTTTGAATGAACATAAATGTACCATGTATCTCTGAGAGTGCTTTGTATGATTCAATAGAAAAGTTTTATTCTGTTAATATTTTGCTATGTACACTTGGGAATACCGAGATCAATTGTAACGAATGCTTTATTAATTGATGATCATTTTTATGAAGCCTCTTTTGTCGTGAAACATTAATCAAATCATACATTATTTAGCTCGAATCAATAGTAATTTATTGCTACGGTATGTACTCGAGGATAACCAAATTTTCAGCCTGGAATGTACCTATACATTTTGAATAAGATACGAGTGATCCGAGGGTTCCGTATCGAGTGGATAACGTCCATTATTTAACAGACCTTTCCGACATTTGCTTTCTTCATTTAGTGTTATGAGCGACGTTTGGTTAAAATAGTTAACTGCTTGATTGAGCAATTATATGCTTGATAAGCAGTGGCGATAGGAAATTATTAGTCCGCAAAAATTCGTTAGCTTCTATTATTTATTTACTAGTTACACTTATAAAGCTAGTGACGTAAGTTGACTGTATAACCTTTAATTTATTTTTGAATATTATTTGCGTTTCGTAAGAACACTCAAGCGCACATCTGAATAGCTCAACAATTATATATATGTAACAATTATAACTATGGAAAATAGTAACGCTGATGCATATATAACTAATCTTGATCACATTGTGCTGTATATAATTGAAATTATTTGAAACGTAATGGGCTTGAAGTTCACTGACATATCGTACCATATATACCCAGCTATTATATAAATCTGTTATCGTTTTAATGCTCTACGGAGTCCAGATGATTGCGAGGATAAAAAACACGAAGAACTCGCAATGGGACTAGGCGATACTAATTATACATCAAGATAAAACAACGCGTAAAATTTACAAAATTGAAATATAATGCACAGTTGGCTTCGTATGTTTAACATACAATGGCGCATTATCACACACAATAAGACCAATTATTTTTAATTTTCTCATATGCTTCCTCTGTCACAACTATAATTTTTAACTTTTATTTTCGATTGAATTTCCATCGTAACCCCTATATATCGTTCCTAACTTACCATCTCCCAAACAATGCCGCCAATTTTTCGTTAACAAAGGTAACACTTTTTACATGAAAAGCTCGCCATTCGCATTCTTTTGCTTTTCCTATAGCAACAATGGATTAATATCGCGAAAATCCGTGTATATCTCTTCGCAGCTTTTGCCGCATGACGCGGCATTCCGTTCGTGAATTTTGGGGTCACACGGTTGAACAAAATCATATTTCGCCGAGCGCGCCGCTGACACTTGCGTTTCCGGCACTTTTTCCGTTATTTGTCACGCTCGCATCCGAATCGCCGCGCGCTATCCGTGCTGGAATCTGCGCGCGAATATTCTGCCGACGCCATTTTCCGCGGCCGTTGCTGCGGAGAAAGCGTCATAGTAATCAGCGAAAGCTAATAAAAAATACAAACGTATAATTGATAATTGGACAGCCTCGGCCGTGTTATGACTTCTATACTTTCAACGGATCTTTTTCCAGTTATGAGGCAAACTCTGGACGCGCAATAATGTAAAATGCATATTAGGTATATATACCGGCAAGTTTTTCAGGCCAAACTTGTAGCGCTAAACTCCCGTAAAAGGGGGAACGAATAGGAAGTCGTCCTGGAGACTTATAGTTAGCGGCGGATCAAGCTTCATTCCACCTGTTTCTTTCGCGGAACAACAAGCCGTAACAGCTATTCATTTGTTCTTGCCGAGAGCTGCTGTGTGTACATTTTTGTAAATTAGCCGAATTTTTTTCGGAAACATATCTTTTTCCTGATATACGTAATCAGATTTAAAGCTTCGAGCGTCGTATTATAGCTTAACTAACGCTTGTTAACAAAAACGATGGGAAATTTACTAATGAACTCGTTCTAAATAATTTACTGCAAATTACACGGAGTTCCTGCACCGCATAATATAATAAACGCGCGCGGTCTCATAAATTCAGAAATAATGGACTATATACATCTTTACGCGGAATCGTCAACTTTATCGATTTCTTGATAATCCATAAACCGGCAAATGCACCATAAAATTGAACCCTTCGCAGAGATTGCGTTTTTTTTCTAAAGTTTTTTTTATCAAATCAATTCTTAATGAAGATGCGACAGAAGTTATTAAGGTTAACGATTCTGCGCCGGGGCCATATTATATAACATTCCGCAGCAGTTTCAAAACATCTGTGGCAACAGTAATTAGAAAAAAAAAATTGGGTCAGCCCTTGACGAAGATGAAACGTAAATAACTATAAGTTTCATCCTTCTTCTGAATGATGCGGAGCTCTCTCTCTCTCTCTCTATGCCTCCTGCAAAACTCGAGTATCTCGTCTCGTCTCTTTTGCCTCGCACGTGCGCGTCAGTTCGCATCAATTTGCACGCGCTCCCACAGTAGAGTGAGAGATATATATGGCTTTTCGTCACCGACGTGCTTCTGCCATTTTAACGTGTCCTAAGCGCGTGTTTGATCAAGTCACAAGGCTCGAGTGATGCCTACCAGCATCGCTGCTACTGCTGCTGCAGTCGTAAGCGCACCGAGCGGATATGATGAGTGTAATTACGTTCGCGCGTGCTCCCGGAGAAAGTTTTGCAACAATGACAAACCTGCTCGAGTTTATTCATAAAGCCAGGCTGCAGCCGGCGCGTGTGCCATGTCATTAGGATTATAAGCGTGAATTTCTAACGAGAAAACGCTATTAAGGACTGCGCGACACTTTGGATCTCTTTTCAGGACTTTCGTTTGCATTTTCGCGGCTAGCGCGGATGTTATTTATGAGCCCGCCGCGGGCACTTGTGTGCGACTATATATGACGACTTCATTTCTGCGGCGGGAAAAGAGAGTATTTGCCACGGAGTCGAGTATAGCCAATCGTAACACCTGCGGTATACTTTCTTTATCCTGACTATGTTGCTTTGACGACGATGTAAGAATTTTAGAGTGAAAACCACTCTGAAAGAGTTGATTTTTACTATCAGACAAGGAAATCCGTCCAAACTATAGAGTGACTCTTCAAACGATTGACATGAGCTACTAATTTCTACTAGATAAACTTCTTTTCTAAAATATTTTAGACTCCTCTTTTAGAGGGAAATAAATTCACTCTAAAAATATGTGAGCGCGTGCATTTTTATAAGTGTCATTGTGTGCGTGTGCTGATTCCTGGGTATCTTTATAAGAAGCCTATGTGTATATTTGCCACGTGCCTGCCGAAAGTTAAATGTTAAAACGCAAAAAATATTTAAAATCATTTTATTATTCCATTTCAAGATTGTTTATTATTTAAGATTTATAGAGATTACGAACTCTTGCAACAACATTTGAACCCACCCCAATATGGCAAACAACGAAAGCTGATCCACTCATACGCAGATGAATCATTTACAAACGCCAGTCATGCACGTCATGGTGTCTCTTCATTAAAAAGGATATAACCCGGAAATATGCTATATCCTGGGACACGAGCGATACCTCTCCGTCGCTTGTCTCCCCTCTCGGAAAGAGCATAAAAGTAAATCCGCGAGGTCGTTCTCGCCGTCACGTATAACATAAAATAAGTATAACGCGAAACCCTAGCCTTATATTCTTTTTTTTCTTCGTTTTTAGTCCCTTTTCCTCTGCCGAGCTCGCGCGAATCGTTTGCGTAGAAGAGGATCATACCGGAGCAATGAGCAATTTGAAATTGCCCACTAACGGTGTCAAATCCGTTCTCGTCTCGGGGGATAAAATGGCCTGCGGAAGAAATCCCGCTCCTTGCGCGTGTGGGGGTGTGCAAGCAGTGCGCGGTTAAGGGGAGAGAACCACCGACTCTCTCTCTCTCTCTATATATATATATATATATACAACCGCGACGCTGCGAGCACGCTTGGCTC